>MU741766.1:12330-24501 GCA_026770625.1 Nicotiana glauca
CTGAATTCCTAAGTACTTGTGGGAGCTTCTTGAGTTTGTTCCTGTTGACTGCCTGGCTGTTTGTTTGCTGTTGCTATTCTAAACTTGCAGCTGGTATGTTTTCCTAGTTAAATAGTACCCTTGTTATGTGTTCAACTTCACTGCTTCTACCCTTTCTTTCTTTGTGTGTTTACTTGTGCTTTCCTGCAATATGTGATTATCTTCAAGCATGCTATGCCTCTTTATGTTATGCTTTTAACCCTTTCCCTCTATTCCCTTTGTATGTGAGTATTGTCCTGAATCATAGCAGCACTTTGAATTGCTGTCTATGATCCAGAACTAAGACTCTTCTGAGTCTTTACTCAATTGCTTTCCCATTCCCTTTCCCCTCTATGTGCTGAGCTTTAATTTGGGTCTGTTGATGTCCTAATCACCATTCAGACCTGAGTTTGACTCTATAAGAGTCTGCTCTTATTTTTTTGAATCTGAGCAAGAGGTTAGGGGTATGCCAGTCTATGCCATGGCTGGGTATGACCACCTTCTGCTGAGGTTCCTCCCTCACTTTGCGCTTACTCCTAGTTCTTAAGTTCTACACCCCTTTGGTAAGCCATGCTTAGGGACCCTAGAGCTCCCTCTGAACTTGGATGCCTGAGGGCTGGTAATTCCATACATNAATTGCATTAGGCAGTTTGGATCTAGTTGTGGGCTATGATGTATTTTTTTTTTTAACTTTTGGCTCTGTAATAATAACTTTGTAAAAGAACTTGGGGAGTATAGTAGTAAAGGGTATGGGAGGGCTTTTAGTTGCTTGCATATGTTAAAGGGTAGATATCGTGCCTATAGTATTTTAACACTTTGAACCACTTAGATATCATGCCTATAGGATTTTAACACTTTGAATCACTTAGATATCATGCCTATAGGATTTTAACACTTTGAATCACTTAGATATCATGCCTATAGGATTTTAACACTTTGAAGCACTTAGATATCATGCCTATAGGATTTCAACACTTTGAATCACTTAGATATCATGCCTATAGGCCTTTAAAACATTTAAATCACCTAGAGATCATGTCTATAGGCTTGCATTCTTCTTCATTCAAGCATATAGAAACCATGCCTATAGAATTGCATAAAAGATAGGCAAACAATAGGGTAACACAATGCTCGCATGCCTTAAACGTTTAAAATAGCATTGAGTAAATAAAAACCAAAGTAGATATCCTGCCTATAGGATCTCAAAGTTCGCCTAAGTTGTATAATCAGTAATCTGGCAACTATTTTCAACGTTTTCAACAGATTCGTCCCAACCTGTCTGCGACTTCTAAACTCGTGTTTCTGTCTCTGAAATCACTTTTCTAACTCTCTGTCTGAACTTTTATTCATGAAATTACGTTCAAAACAGTTTTCAAACTCTCTCTTCCTTTATAAGCACTCTACTTCTGAAAAACTCTACTGTACATTTCCTTAAACAGTTCCATCAATTTTCGAAACCTTTCTGAACTTCTACAATTTCCAAGCTCCTGCTTCTGTTTCCAAACTTTTCCGTATTAGGTCCTTAATTAATAATTCGGTAAAATGCTCCAGATCCTAACAATTGGATCCAAGTTGCCTAATGTAGACCTTTTATTTAATTCTATGTGTTAAACTGGTCCGTCCGCCGCTTAATTTTAATTTAAGACCAAACCAGTATATGCAAGGCATGCTAATCTATATGTTATATGTTTAAAGGGGTTTCTTTGAGCCTTGGTTTGTCTTCTTGTTCTTTCCCCTACTTGGTATTTGTTTTGAATGACGAATTAGACTTTTATCCTTTGAAACTCCATGCAAAGCCCCCATCCCTTTCTTCCCCTTTTAGGATTAGAAGTCCTAATACCCCAGGACTGATAGGTTGGGACGGGTACTAGCATGCAATAAGTAAAACGAGACTAATCGCGTTTAAATACCTTAACGGAGTGGGAAGGGTAGAATATGGATATGATGACTGGTGCGTTAATATCTCGTGTGAGAATGATTGCTGGGTATTGCACCAAAGTGATCCATATAATACTTAAACCTAGGACCCCCTTTCTCCTTCTTTATTTATTGATGTTTTGTCTTAGATTAATGTTTTCCTTCAACTAAGCTTCCTCTTTTCAAAATAACTTGTGTCCTTCTTCTTTCAAAATTTTCAACTTGTTTATACTTCCTATGTGCAAACTTTGCTTGTTTATTCCTATTCTTCTTAAAGTCACAATTAAGCATGGCCGGGAACCACACTAGTGGATCTTGAGGGGTGCCTAACACCTTCCCCTCGAGATAATCTCAAGCCCTTACCCGAACTCTGGTTTTCTTTCAAAATCTTCTTCTTTTCTTTTAAAGTGTCCTAATGCACTATAATCATTAGGTGGCGACTCTCCAAAATCCATAACCCAATTCCCCAAAAAGGGAATAGAAGAGTCATTTCATCCATAATGTCGAAACCCGCTTTCCGCCTTAGAAAAACGGGGGCGTCGACATGTGTTTCCCATAGGTTCATGATCTTATACAGTATATTACGATGCAACTCGTATTAGACTTGGTGCGGTATTGATACAGGATGGCAGGGTGATTGCATATGCATCACAGTAGTTGAAGGTTCATGAGAAAAATTACCCTGTTCATGACTTAGAGTTGGCAGCCATTATTCGTGCGCTGAATATTTGGAGGCACTATATTTATGGTGTGTCATGGGATGTATTCACGGATCATTAGAGCTTGAAGTTTTTTTCAAATAGAAGGAAATCAATTTGAGTTATAGGAGGAGGTTGGAGATATTGAAAGACTATGATATCACCATCTTGTATCATCTCGGTAAGGCCAATATGGTGGTCGATGCCTTGAGTAAGATGTCAGTGAGTATGGGCAACCTTGTGTACATTTTAGTCAGTGAGAGACCGCTTGCATTAGATGCTCATGCTTTAGCCAATCCGTTTGTGAGGTTGGATATTTTTGAGCCAGTCATGTTCTAGCTTGTACAGTCGCTCGATCTTCTTTGTTTGAGCGTATCAGGGAGTGGCAGTATGATGACCCTCGCTTCCTTGTTCTTAGGGACACAGTGTGGCACGGTGGTGCCAAACAAGTTACTGTTGGAGATGATGGAGTTTTAAGGATGCAGGGTCATGTTTGTGTGCCTAATATGGACGGACTTCGTGAGTTGATTCTTGAAGAGGCCCATAATTCACGGTATTCTATTCATCTGGGTGCCATCAAGATGTATCAGGACTTGCGGCAGCAATATTGGTGGAGGGAATGAAGAAGGACATAATTCCATATGTAGCTCGGTGTCTAAATCATCAACAATTAAAGTATGAGCATCAGAGACCTGGTGGTTTGCTTCAGAAGTTAGAGATTTCTGAGTGGAAGTGGGAGCGTATCACTATGGATTTCATTGTTGGACTCCCACAGACTCAGAGGAAGTTCGATGCAGTATGGGTGATTGTGGACAGGCTGACCAATTCAGCGCATTTCATTCCCGTGGCAGTTACCTATTCTTCAAAGCAGTTGGCTGAGATTTACATTCGCGAGATCGTTCGTCTTCACAATGTGCCCGTGTTTGTCATTTCTGATCAAGGTACGCAGTTCACCATGCATTTTGGAGGGCAGTACAGTGTGATTTGGGCCCGTGGTTAAGTTGAGCACATCATTTCATCCCTAGACGGACGGACAGTCCGAGTGCACTATCCAAATATCGGAAGATATGCTTCGCGCGTGTGTTAGTGACTTTGGAGCTTCTTGGGATCAGTTCTTTCCACTTTCAGAGTTCTCTTACAACAAATGCTGCCAGTTGAGTATTCAGATAGCTCCCTATGAGGCATTATATGGTAGGTGGTGTCGATCACCAGTTGGATGGTTCGAGTCGGGGGAGGCTTGATTGTTGGGTACAGATTTGGTATATGATGTCTTGTTTAAGGTCAAGAATATTCAGGATCGACTTCGCACAGCTCAGTCTAGGTAGAAGAGTTATGCCGATCGTAGAGTTAGTGACATTGCATTCATAGTCGAAGAGAGAGTATTGCTCCGGGTTTCACCCATGAAGGGTGTGATGAGGTTCGAAAATAAGTGCAAGTTGAGCCTTAGGTATATCAGACCTTTTGAGATTCTTCAGAGAGTGGGTGAGGACACTTACAAACTCGCATTACCACCTAGTTTATCATCAATTCATCCGTTTTTCCATGTGTCCATGCTCCGGAAGTATCACGGTGATCCGTCCCACGTGTTAGATTTCAGCTTTGTCTAGTTGGACAAGGATTTGACTTATGAGGAGGAGCCGATGGTTATTCTAGCCTGGCAGGTTTATCAGTTGAGGTCAAAGAGTTATCCTTCAGTTCGAGTGCAGCGGAGAGGTCAGCCTGTCATGGCAGCTACTTGGCAGTCCGAGTCAGACACGCGGAGTAGATATCCACACCTTTTCACCAGTCCAGGTACTTTTTTATGTCCGTTCGAGGATGAACGATTATTTTAGATGTGGAGAATGTGACAACCTGATAGGTCATCTTATATTTTAGAACTTAATTATGTGTTTCGAAGCCTCAAATACCTCATTTTAGCCTTTCTCGATTTACGTGCGTTGTCTAGGTGTTTTTTCAGAAGGCTTATATGTTAAACACTGATGAAAATAAGAATTTTGCCTTAAAATTTCATTTGATTTGACTTAGATCAATCCTTTGAGCAAACAGATCTGTATTTTGATGATCCTGGTGGGTCCCTATCGTAATTTGGGACCTGAGCGTATGTCCGGAATCGAATTCAGGGGTCCCTAGCTCGAGCTATTAATTTTTGTCGAAAATTGAAAGTTTGAAAGTTTAATGATTTTTAAAAATTGACTTATGTTTGGTATTGTTGAAACCGGATTCATATTTTTATTCCGGAGCCCGGTATAGGTCCATTACTATATTTATGACTTGTCTGTCAAATTTGGTGAGAAACGGAGTTGGTTTGACGTGATTCGGACGTTTGGTGGTGAAAATAGAAGTTCATGAGTTTTCTTGAAAATCTCATTTGATTTGGTGTCCAATTTGAAATTCTAAGTGCTATTTTGGTAATTTTATCGCGCGAGCAAGCTCGTATGATGTTTTTAGACTGGTGTGCATATTTGGTTTAGAGCCCCAAGAGCTCGGGTGAGTTTCGGATAGGCTACAGAATGAATTTGGACTTAGAGACATTGCTGGTATGCTTCAATTCTAATGTAGGCCTCAGACCTCACAATTGCGAGGACATGCCTCGCATTTGCGACCTCTGTCAGGTTTACATTTGCGAAGGGGCGTGTGTTGATATCCAATTTTTTCCTATATACTTTCTAATATGCAAAACACTTTCAAAATAGCATATGTATGCATATATAAGTATGTCCAAATATTTTATCATTTTCCCATAATTTTTAAAGGCTTTCAAATCAGTTTATTTCCCTATTTTTATTTATAAAAACGGGATAATAATATCTAAAATTATCACTTTGTTAATTCACTTGTTGAATTCTCATATTTATGCTAAACTATAGCTCAGATAATTTGTGCAAATTTTTTACAAATTTGTTTAGCATTTTTAAAAGCTAAATTGCATAATTGCAATATTAGCCTCCTTTATGATTTGATTGCATTTTTATTTATAAAACTTAAGAACAGTATTTTTAAATTAATAATTATATGTTATAAATTATTTTAGTACTTTTAATTTATTTCCAGAACTTAATTTGCTATTTTTATAAAATAAATAAGGGAAAAGTAGCTATTTAAATACTAGCCCTAACTATTTCGATTGTAGCCTTAAATCAACCCCCAATTAAACCCAATTTCAATCTCAATTCCTTAACCCAATTTTAATTTTAACCCGCCCCTGACCCAATTAAATCCTACCCAACCCAGACCCCCTCTCATCCTGGCCGTCGATCTCTGAGACCAACGACCCCTATTCACTCTTACCTTTTTTAATTCACCAAACCCCCAAAACCCTAATCACTTTCACCTACCAGCCGCCTCTGAACCCTCCACTCTCTCAAACTCTCTCAAATCTTCTCAAACCCTAGCCGCCTCCTACCATCTCCGCCCTGAAAGCCACCGGAATCTATGGCTTCCAAGGCTATGAGAGTCTTACACCGGCCTCCTATGACTCCCACGCGTATGATTTCTGAAGATTCAAGGCCTGACCTTGAAGGTTTGTACCCAGACCTCTGTCGATTTGAAGTTCCATGGTCATCTCAGGCTTTGCTCCAGCGTACCACGGTTGTTTGAGCTTGATTGTGACCTCTCCGACTCAGATCGGTGACCCTTCAAAGCCTTTCTCACTTCTAGGGCTCTTCTAAAACCCTAACGCTTCGAGGTTTCTCCTATTCCTTTAGATCCGTTGTGTATATATGTTTTCCTTGAGTTTTCAAATGATTTTCCTGACTCTTCTTTCAAAAACTACTTCCAAAATCTTACTTTACCGATCTAGGGTTTTTCTGAAAGTGTTTAAGTGTTTTTCTGACTTTCTTTGTCATTCGTGTGTATTTGCCTCTGCTGTGTTGTTGTATTTTCTTTTACCATGTTCTTGTATGTTTCTCCTACTGTGTTTTCCTATGCTATGTTCTCGTATGCTTTTCTACTGTATTTCTTTTCTCATATGTTGTTGTATTTCTCCTACTGTATTTTTCATTACTAAAATTCTTAAGTTTCCTTATTAAGTTCCTTCTACTGAGCTCTGTTTAAAGTTTCTTCTAAAACTTCTTAGCATGCTTTTTTCTACCATTCTTATCAGTCTTTTCTCATTATGCTTTGAATTAGTTTCTTCCACTCTGTTTGCTTTGAACCCTTCTACTGTGTTTGCATGTTACTTTTCTATCATGTTTATCATGAGTTCTGTTGCTGAAAGAAGCATGTTAGAAGCTTTAGTTCTTTTCTGAAACCTCTGAACATGTTTCGATTCAATTGCTTTCCCTCCCATCTTTGCTTTGTAATTTCCCTGAACTAGGGTTTTATTTCAAAACCCTAATTCTTTCAAACCAACTTCGAGTCTCTGAACTAAGTTTGGACATCCTTGTTTTCATACAATGCTGATTTTTACTAAACTCTTCTACACTGAATTTTCTATTGATTTTACAATGACACTACAATCTCCTTTCATGCTTAATATGTTTGTATGCTCCTTATATATGATAAACTTCCCTCTAAAGTGGCCTTCAAATTTGTGATCGGTTCATATTCTCCTCTAAATATGGTCTAATTGATTTATTTCCATTGTTTGTTGATTCTCCCTGTGACTCGACCTAAGTTAAAACCCTTCTCAGCTTTTGCGACTTAGTTCATTCATGGGTCAGTAATTACAAGATCCTTGGCTTTGATTTACTAGCTGTTAATTGATTTTCATGCCTTATTTGTGCAACCGTGTACTTCAAAACCCTGTCCTTAAATAACCTTTTATGTATTTGCCTCTAATTACATACTGTGCACAAAGTGCTTATTCAATTTCTTTCCTTAAATTGTTTTCACCCGTTTGAATCTAAATCCCTTAATTAAGGGAAGTCTTGTGTAATTGATTGACAATCAGTTCCTTAACTATTTTCTTACCTTATTTCCTCATGATTTTCACACTATAAAAGGCACGACCCTCTTTCACAAACGGAGAGACAAAAATGATACACAATCTCTTCTGAACTCATACTTACTCATAATAGTATTCTTTCTTTGCCTGTACTGTGGCCTGTTTACAAGACTTACTGCTTTTTCTCTATTTGTTTCTTTGAAACTGGTATGTCCTAATTTAAGCTTCAGCATCATCACAATGTGTTTATTTATAGCTTTTTGTATCCATGTCTACATTATTACATCTGCAAAGTTGAATATTTAAACTAACAGGTTGATCTCTTTCTACTTGTTTTCTGCTATGAATCCCTACCCCTTATTACCCCTATATGTTTTGAGTTATGACTTGAGACATGGCAATGTAAGTGGTTGTCCATGAATTAAATTTGATCCATGGGGGTCTTAACCTCTAAAACATATGTGCTAACAGGCCTAAGGGTGTGCCAACATCTCCCATTGCTGGGTATGCCCACCAGCCTACTTCTTGCCTCTTGAAACTCCCCATTCCTCTATACCCTTATGTGTACTGATTTAAGCTGTTTCCCTTTTCCCTTTCCCCTTTCAGAATTCTACTTCTGCACTTGCACTCTCTCTTAGTCCCTAAGTTCTGCCCCCTAATGTGAGCCTTGCCTTGGGATCTTGAGTTCCCTCTGAACTTGGACACCTGAGGGCTGGCCCTTTCACACTGCACTATGTGTTAATCTGGTGATATTTGGGTGTAAGCATTGCCCGGAGTTCATATAAGACTCTTAGGGAACTTTGACACACCCCAAATGGGAGAAAGGCTTTGAAATATGATCTCTTGGAGTTGGTTTACTTCATACTTCATACAGGAAGTCTGAATCAGGATCTCCTTGGTCGTACTTTTAATTTCTGATGTATTTTCTTAACTTTACTTCTTTTATGGATTGTAATAACTTTGTAATAGAACTCTCGGGGATGGCTAGTGAAAAGGGAAGGGTAACCATGTATGCAAAGGGGTAGATATCCTGCATATAGGAGTTTCTGAATTTCTGTACTCTCATATATAGATATCCTGCCTATAGGAGTTTTTGAATTTCTGCACTCTCATATATAGATCCAATGTCTATAGGAATCCTGCATTCTCTCATGTAGATACCATGTCTATAAGAATCTTGCATTCTCGTATGTAGATACCATATTTATAAGAATCTTGCATTCTCATATGTAGATACCATGTCTATAGGAATCTTGCATGCTCATATGTAGATACCATGTCTATAGGGATCCTGCATGCTCATATGTAGATGCCATGTCTATAAGAATCATGTATTCTTTCATATAGATACCATGTCTACGATTATTCAAAATCTGAACTCTGCATATACATATAGAAAATATGCCTATAGGTCTTTCTGAATCTTGCATATCCACCTTTCATTAGGCAAACATGTTTATAAGTCTTAAATAACCATCTGCAATTAGATATCATGTTCATATAAAATACAACACCTAGATATCATTCTTATAGGATTTCTGCATATCTCTATGTCTATAAAAGTGTTCTAAAGTCGACAAACGCATAGAAAGCATGCCTATAGGAGCTTTAATCAAATCTGAATCGCCTTACTCGTTTATAAGTCTAAAAATAGCAATGATAATGCATTACCAGTTGCAGAACTTATGACCTTTTGCTAAAACTCGCCTTTCTTTAATAACTGACAACTTTTTCTTCTCTTAAATTAGTATGTATTCAGTTTAATTCATTGTTTCTGAAATCAGTAGATATCATGCCTATAGGACTCTCATCCAACACTTAGGCAAACCGTAGGATGAATTTTATAATTGAATCAGATTTTATTAGCTACAACCAGTAGGCAAGCCTGAGTCGGTCTTCCTATCTGAACTATGTAATAAATCAGTTTGCCTCAACCTTTTAAGTTTAATCAGACCTTAAATAGTACGTGCAAGACATGCTAAATTATGTGTTTCTCTATTTAAAGGAGGTGTATTTGAGCCTTTTATTTGTTTATATGCTTTCCCCAAACTCCTTATATGTGTTTTTGCCTGTCGCCTTAGTATTTTACCTTTTGAAACCACAAATAAGCCCAACATATCCTCCCTTTAGGATTAGTAGTCCCAAGTACCTGCGGGACTGATAGGATTGGGGCGGGTAGTAGCATGCAATAAGTAAACGAGACCATTCCGCGCTTTAACACCTTAACGGGGTGGGAAAGGGTAGATATGGATATGATGACCACACGATAACATCACTTGTAGCCCCTCACTAAGGAGTGATTACCGGGTTTTGTGTGGGGTGATCCATATTATTACATATTATTACTAAACCTAGGACCCCCTTCCCTTTGTTCTTTGTTTCTTTTAAATTTTTTTAAACCGTTTCTTCTAAGAAAATCAATTCTCTTTAGTTCTTTCCGACTTTGTTTATCTGTAACCTTTATGTGAAAATCCCCTCTTACTTGAAGTTTTATTTGTCTATGTGTTATTTGTATTAAGTCATAACAATAGTTTGGTCGGGAACCATACTAGTGGATCCTGAGGGGTGCCTAACACCTTTCCCTTGGGATAATTTCAAGCCCTTACCCAATCTCTAGTTATCCAAATCAAACCCTCCTTAGTGTCCTAATGCACTTAAATCATTAGGTGGAGACTCTTCAATTCCAAAATCCAATTCCCAAAAAAGGGAACAAGTTGTATTTCCAAATGTCATAAATTCGATTTCGTGAGAAAAAGGGGGCGCGACAGGGTGGGTCAGTATTGAGTTCGCATTTGCGATCATTTGGTCGCAATTGCGAGGAGGCCTTTGTTCGCAGTTGCAAACAAGTCATCGCAATTGCGATGATAGCATGAATTGTGATACTTCGCATTTGCGAAGAAAAGCTCGCATTAGCTGGGTTCGCAATTGCAAACCCCAAGTCAAAATTGCGACACCTGCAACTGGTCTAATTGCTGAAAAATGAGATTTTCTCTCTTTCTTCAAATTTTCAAAAAAAGAAAAACCCTAGAGGCGATTTTTCAAAGAACTCTTCTTCCCTAAATCATCAGTAAGTGATTCTAACCTATTTTCCTTTCAATCTTTCATTACATTTCATAAGTTTTCAACCTAAAATCTAGTATTTTCATGATGGAAAATGGGGGTTTGGGTAGAATTAGGGAGCTTTGTAAAATTGGGATTTAGCCCTCAAATCAAAACAAATTACATAAACGGTCTCGGAGAGGAATGCTTAATCGGGTTTTGGTTCGAATTTCGGGTTTGGACCAAACGGGCCTGAGAGTTGACTTTTGTTGACTTTTTCAATAATGACCTAAATTGAATTCTTTGCAACCGTGGGCAGTTCTTAAAGCTTAATTTGAATCATTTGGTTGGTAATTTACTAGATTCTATTGGTTCGGAGGCTTGTTTGAGTGTCAAAGCTGTTGTTGAGCTTTGAGTGGATCTTTGGAGAGAGGTAAGTATCGTGGTTAACCTTGACTTGAGGGATTAAGATTTGTTTGTCTATTTGCTACATGTCTAGATGTTGGGTACAACGTATATGTGAGGTGACGAGTACTTATGTGTTGTTGTCGGGTTAAAGCATGCGGATGAGACTTGTTCCTTGAATTTTATTGCTTATTTTAATCATATTTTCCATGCTTAGACTAGTTACTATTTAGTTGATTTTTCTTACCACATTTATGGGCTTTTGTGATAATTATGTATTGTTTCTAAGGTTGAGATTGGTATTGTGGAACCATTATTGACGTAAGGCTTGTTCTTATTGATTCTATCTCCCTATTGTTACTTGTTCATTGTTATATGTGTAAACGCTACTGTGTTAAACACAAAACCAGAAAACTATTAGAAGAATAAAAGAAACTAGAAAAATAGTAGAGATTAAAAAGATATTCCGAGTCCACAATTTGCTTTTGCGTCCTTAAGGAATTTTAACCCCCTCACACGTTGCCAAGGTAATGGATTAAATTCTCCCAGGATAAAACGGAATAAACCTTCCTGCAACAGTGGCAATACAAACTGCAAGATACCAATGAACTTAAAGAACGCAGCAAAATCACACTTACGAATTTGAGAGAGAGAGACTGCGAATTATAATGCAGTATTTTCAGAAAGAAGGAAGTTCTGTAGTGTTTTTTGATGTGTTAAAAACAAAGCCATGCCTCTGAATTTATAGGCAATTATTGGAAGAGGTGTGATGTCTATTCTAAAAAAGTGCCTGTTCAGAAATTTCGACGCCTGCCGCGGTCCTACCGCGGCCAAAGTGGCTCTCTGAACCTGTAGAAGGGTTCTGCCGCGGTCCTACCGCGGTTACGCTAGGACCGTGGCCAGATAATATTTTTGAATCTTCAGCAGTGATCTGGCATTTAATTAATTATTAAATAATTAATTATAGAAATTTTGTCCAAAAAATAATCTTATCGATCGATCATTTGACAAATCCAACTCCAAATCCAAATCCAAATCCAAATCCAAAGCCAAAGCCAAAGCCGAGCCGAGCGAGCGACGACGACGGCGCGAGGGTTTATTCTCTTCAACTCCTTTTAAGAGCTTTAAGAAGTGATTCTATATATATACACACAAATGTAGTTGTCCCTCACCAATGAGGGACAAAGTGCAAGACATAAGCTCACTTCT
>MU741766.1:44516-61865 GCA_026770625.1 Nicotiana glauca
AGTCAACTTTAACCATATTAATATCAAAATTCATCATTTTTTACACATAATTCATATTTAAGCCTTCCTGCCACACGCCCGGACTACGCACGCAAATCGAGGCAAATAAAAGTAAGGTTTTCAAGGCCTCGAAAGCACAAAATGAATGAGAAAATAGGTGATGACCCTTTGGGTCGTCACATCCTCCACCTCTTAAACAACCGTTCGTCCTCGAACGGATAAAAGAAAGAAGTACATGAGTCAGGAAATAGATGAAGAAAACGGCTCCGCCTATCAGACTCGGACTCCCAGGTCGAGGCCTCAGGGGACTGACCTCTACACTGAACACGAACAGAGGGAAAACTCTTCGACCTCAACTATCGAACCTGATGGTCTAGAATAGCTACCGGCTCCTCCTCGTAAGACAGATCCTTGTCCAACTGGACAGTGCTGAAATCTAACACGTGGGCTGGATCATCGTGATACCTCCGAAGCATGGACACATGAAACACTGGATGCACAGCTAACAAGCTAGGTGGCAAGTCAAGTCTGTAAGCCACCTCTCCCACACGATCGAGAATCTCAAATGGTCCAATGAACCTAGGACTAAACTTGCCCTTCTTCCCAAATCTCATCACGCCCTTCATAGGCGACACTCGGAGCAAGACCCGCTAACCAACCATGAAATCTACATCTCGAACCTTACGATCCGCATAACTCTTTTTCCGCGACTGAGCCGAACGAATTCAGTCCTGAATGATCTTAACCTTATCCAAGGCCTCTTGAACTAAATCTGTACCCAATAATCAAGCCTCTCCCGGATCAAACCATCCTACTGGAGTCCGACATCGCCTACCATACAACGCCTCATATGGAGCCATCTGAATGCTGGACTGGTAGCTGTTGTTGTAGGCGAATTATGTTAAAGGCAAAAATTGGTCCCACGAGCCTCCAAAATCAATGACACAGGCTCGGAACATATCCTCCAATATCTGAATAGTCCTCTCGGACTGGCCGTCCATCCGAAGATGGAACGTTGTGCTCAACTGAACCTGGGTTCCCAACTCCTGCTGAAATGCTCTCCAGGAGCGCGAGGTAAATTGCGTACCTCGATCCGAAATGATAGATGCCGGCACCTTATAAAGGCGAACAACCTCTCGGATGTAGATCTCAGCTAACCTCTCCGATGAATAAGTGGCTGCAAGAGGAATAAAATGCGCTGACTTGGTCAGCCTATCAACAATGACCCAAATAGCATCAAACTTCTTCCGAGTCATCGGAAGTCCAGTAACGAAATCCATGGTAATCCTCTCCCACTTCCACTCGGGAAGCTCAATCCTCTGAAACAACCCACCAGGCCTCTGATGCTCATACTTGACCTGCTGACAGTTCAAACATCGAGCCACATATGCAACAATATCTTTCTTCATCCTACGCCACCAATAATGCTGCCGTAAGTCCTGATACATCTTCGCGGCGCCCGGGTGAATAGAATACCATGAACTATAGGCCTCCGCTAAGATCAACTCTCGAATCCCATCAACATTGGGCACACAAACTTGCCCCCTGCAATCTCTAAACACCATCATCATCCAAGGTCACCTTCGTAGAACCTCCACGCTGCACCGTATCTCTCAGGACACACAAATGAGGATCATCAAACTGCCGATCACGGATATGCTCCAATAATGAAGAGCGAGCGGCCGTGCAAGCTAACACTCTACTAGGCTCAGAAATGTCCAACCTCACAAGCCGATTGGCCCAAAGCCTGAATATCCAAATCAACCTCATAAGGGCAAAGTCAAAGCCAAAGCCAAAGCCAAAGCCGAGCCGAGCGAGCGAGCGACGACGGTGCGAGGGTTCATTCTCTTCAACTCCTTTTAAGAGCTTTAAGAAGTGATTCTATATATATGCACACAAATGTAGTTGTCCCTTACCAATGAGGGAAAAAGTTCAAGACATAAGTTCACTTCTTCAAATTTTCATTTTTCCTCCATTTTATTTCCCTCCATTTCCAATTCACACTTTTATACTTTAAAGCCCAATGGATTAAAAGTCCAACAATATGGTAAGGGAGGGTGTTAATGCATGAAGGGTGATGTCGTTCCGTATGTGTTAATGCACGACAAGTGATGTCGTGCCATATTAAGATAGTTAATGCACGAATGGTGTGCCGTGCCAATTTTTTAGAGTTAATGCACGAAGGGTGATGTCATACCGTATCTATTGATTTGTGATGAAAGTGAGTGTACAAGCACGAAGGATGACATTGTGCCGTCATTATTGTTTCACTGTGAGGTTGAGTATAAAAGCACAAAGGGTGATGCCATGCAATTTTATACATTGTGTTTACTCGGTTTACTTGTTAAAGGCATATTGATTGTTCTGGTTATCATATCTGCTGTAATTAGCGTAAGTTGTACCCCTTTCGCATGCCCCCCTAATAGTGCATGTTTAACTTTTATTTGTTGTTATCTTGTACATATACTATTATCTACACATGTTTATTATGTGGGTGTCTTGTCATAGACTCGTCACTCGTTCGCCGAGGTTAGGCTCGACACTTACGAATACATTGGGTCGATTGTACTCATACTACACTGTGCACTTTTTTTGCAGACTTTGGTATTGGCCCCAGCTGTTCGTAAGGTGCAGCAGTTTGGATTTGCTCATTGGAGACTCGAGGTAGATCTGCTGACGTTCACAAACCTTGAAATCCCCTCCTATTTCCCCTATTTTTACTGTTTCTTTTCGTTAAGAATAGTTGTATTTATTTCAGACCCTTTTTTTAGAAATTCTAGAAGCTCGTTGAAGCTCGTTGTAAGCACGTGATTTTTCCATATATGAGAAATACTCCCAAAAAAATCCGAAGTAAAACGTTTTGTGTTGTTTGCAATTTTTGCGGATTTTGTGTTATTTTCCTGTTATTGTTTGCATTTGTGCGTTCGTGTTTATATGTCTAAATTAAGAGAAAAATACAAAAAATATATGTTACATGCTTATTTAGGATTTAATTGGGCATTTTGAAATTAATTAAACCATAATTTGGTTTTAAAAGAAAGAAAATCACAAAAAGGTGTATTTGTTGTATTTTTATCATTTATTGTCCGAATGTGTGATTTGGTTTGATAATCTTGTGTGTTAATTGTTGTTAAGGGTAATTAACATTTTTATAGTATGATTTTGATGTTGCCATTTAATATAGAATTTTTGTTAATTAGAAAATGAAAGAAAAAATAAGAAGAAATGAAAAATGTGAACAAAATCAGACTTGGGCCATCATTTTCGGACCCCAAAGTCAGGCCCAAACGATCAAATAACCCAACCCAATTGCCTGATCCCTCAGACCAACCAAACGACGCCGTTTCAGCGTCTTAAATCTGGACCGTTGATCAAACAGATCTAACGGTCCAGTTCATTCCCAGCGTTGGTTAAAACGGCACCGTTTCAGGTGATCATATCTACACCGTCCATTCCTATTGATCTAACGGTCCTAAGCTTCCAATTCAACCCGGTCCATCTCACCCGGGTCAACCCAGTCTCTTAATGAGACCAAACGCTGTTGTCTCCCTTAAATGAAATGATCCAGGCCGTTGATCATGATTGATCCAACGACCAAGATCAAATGCTCCCCCCTCGTATATAATCTTAATCTTCCTACCCAGCCCCCCAATCCAAACACCCCCTCAACCCTTCGTCTCTTTTAAGCTTAGAGACCAGATGAATCCTCCGCCTTCCCCCACCGTGCTTCTCCCACCAGAAATCGCCTCACGGCGGTTCAGGTGGTCCAATGACCACCATACTAACACCCCTTAACCATATGACCACCCCGGTTCCAAATCCACCAACCGTTTATGTCAAATCTTCCTGGAACTTCTCGAATCTTCAATCGAAGATTCGAGCCAAACCTGGACCTACTCCAATGACCCCCAAATCAACACCCCTAAACCACCTGACCACCATGGTTACGAATCTATTAACCGCTAGCCTCGAATCATTCTCCATCGTCTCGAATCTTCGTTCGAAGATTCGAGCAAAACCTTAACTTACCAAAACCAAGCCCAAACTCATACCAGACCTCCCCCTGACCTCCCTCACACCCTAAATGCCTTTGTTTCCGTTTGAATCTGGCTAGAAACACTCGAACCCTAAATCGAACCTCAAGAACCCTAAAAGACCCAAAACTGGAATTTGTTCAAATTAATGAGGTTTTGGGTGTTCAATGGACCTTAGTCGAAGTTTTCTCAGTTGAGAAAACTCGATTAAGGTCCGTTCGACCTCAAAGTGTTCGAGTCTGAGTTCGAACCTGGGTAGTCTAGTTTCTGAGGGCTGAGGTATTTTTTTTTCTTTTCCCGTTTGTTCTATGTTCATGCTTATATCTGTTTATCTGTTTAGTTTGGTTTATTGATTTTTCAATTTTTGTATCAATTATTCTGTCCATCTCCAGACCCTTTATTTGGTCGATTTTTCTTCTGTCCATTGTTATATATGTGTTATAAACTATATATTCGATTTGAATAATGTCGTCGAATAATTAGTTTCATAACTCCTGTCCAAAGCCATGAATCACCCTATTTGTATGTTTGATTCTGTTTGTTTATTACCAATTGTATATGTGTGATCGATTAAATAAGTGTAGTCAATTAATTTGCTTAAAAAACTAGAAAAAGCATGGTAGTAGTCTATTTCTGTTCATTTCAGTGTGCTTACTATCTTGCCTCTTTTCTGTGCCATTATTGTATTGAAATGAACCTGCTGGTGTGTTCAGTTTTCATCTTTGAAACCAAGCAGCCTGTTCATTTATATGTTGCACTTTGTTCTCTTTGGTTGTTCACTTGAACCTCACTTCTTGATTCATAAATGCTTCAATTTTAGCTTGACTTTAGCAAATACCTGTTTGATTAGTTGGTTTGAGTTGATCAGGATTGGTTCCCAATATGATCAACTCATTCCTGATTTTGATCTTGACCTTCTGCTTTGAATCTACTGCCTGAACTCGTTTAGGAATTGGATATAGCTGTAGCAATTTAGTTGATCAATTAGGAGATAGTTAGAAATCAGTCTTGGTCAATTGTTGGGTTTGAACTTATATAGGTTTAATAACAGGCTAACAGGCTTAGGGTAATACAGTAATTTTCAAGGGTTTAAAGGGGTAACTTGGGGATTTTACAGGCCTGCAAGTAGTTTGAACTTAAGGGTATGTCAAGTGGTAATAAATGTCATTAGTTTAAAAGCATTGGGGGACAAGACATAAGAGCATGGGGAGTTAATAGGAATACTTTAATCACCCCATGACTCTTGATTGAAACAATAGGGGACAAAACATGTAAGTGTGGGGAACCAAATAGTTTCATACAAGAAAGACACTTAGGAGTAGGAATTCAAGGGGTATGGGCAGAATAAAAAATCTGAGTGTTTCTAGGCAGTGTGAGGGGGTCTGTTTTTGGTTATAAATAGGAGGAATTTTGATAGAAGAAGGGCTGGCTTTTGAATGCAAAAAAGGTCAGAGATTGAGAGTCTAAGAAACTGAAGAGTGAGGTTTTCTTTTTACTGCTGAAAATCAGTGTTAGTACTGTCACTATTTCATTGAAATTCAGGTGACTTTTGGTTTGATTTTAAAGGGTTTGGGGTTTCAATTAGTGGCTGGTTCTGATTGGTGTTTGCTGTTGGTATTTTTGGAAGTAGTCAGTTGAGAAATCAGTTAACAAAGAGTGGAGTTCTTGAGAGTTGTTCTTCTTTGAGAGTTTAAAGAACAGAAAATCAGAAAACACACTGTTTCATTGCATCTCTTGGTCAAGTCTGTTTGTTTGGTGTTGCTGTTGGTATTTTTGATTTGATTTTACTGGGCTTCTGGTCTGTTTGTGTTGCTGTGGATGACTGTTGTATTGGCTGTTTGAAGTTGGTTATCTATTGTTGTGTTATCTGCTGTGGGATTACTGTGCTACTGCTGCTACACTGCTGCTGATTTTCCTCTCTTCTCTCTTGTTATTTCACCTTTCCAGGTACACATTTGTACACTCTTGGCTGTTAAAATGGAATGAACTTTGGATCAAGCCTCTTCTGCTACATTCATTGTTTAATAGCTAACTACTGTAGTTATAGTCAATCATGCCTAGTTGTTTAGTTTAATTTGTTTAAGTTTAATTAGAACTATTTCCAATTGATATGAACTGTCTGGAAGTTGGATTATAATGATCTGATTATATCAACTTTGGACTGTTTAAGTTTGTGGACTGTTGAACTCTTTCGGATGAGCTTATGAATTTCATAGTTGGCAACTTTAATTTGGCTTAGTTGTTACTGGTGTAGTGTAGTATAGTGTAGATTAGCTTGAGTTGTTTCCCAGTAATTGCAAGATAAACAAGTTAAATGGCTTTGGTATTTTGATTATGCTATTTTCAGTAATCCAGTTGTGAAATTCTGAACCACATGAGTACTAATTCAGTAATACTAGTTCGAACCATCATGTTGAGTTGTTCATATGTAACATAGAAAAAAAATCACCTAGTCCAATCGCTTAGCTTATTCATGTGAGGTCTACATTTGTGATCAGTGTTGTTAAGTTCAATCATACCCCTTTTTTTTTTTAACTTTAGTGACATCCAATAATTCATCAGAAGCTATAAAAGATAATAATATAAGTAGGGAGCTAAAAGTCAAGCGACTAGCATTTTATTAATTTAAAGGGGTTGAACATTGTCTATTCTATTACAAAAATCAACAAGTAAAATTGGAACACTTTGAATCATGTTCGGGCCGTAGTTAAATTCAAATTCTATTTGGTGTAAGTCTGCTGACATTTCCAGGCTATGCAACCTTGTTCTTTTTGTTGATTTGGGCCTTAATAATTTAATGAATGGCCCTGGCTCAGACGTGAATGCCTATTCTCTGGGTTTCTTTTGGAGCCTAATGACATGTTAGTTTGAAATCGGTGCTTGGTCTGTCTTAGGCTAATAATTTTGATTAATTAAGATTTCTTTTTCTTTTAGAGACAAAAATAGAAATAGAAAATCATAGTCACTTTAGTTTCGCCCTTTTAAAATAAAAAAAAAATAAGACGAGCCTCGCCAAATAAAACGCACAAGCTGCGGGGCCCTCAATAAATGGTTATAATAATTGTATAGACTTCGGGATGGGCCGTTTAGCAAAATTTTACGGCCTTCCCCAAAATAATAATACGCTAGTCGCTTTAGGTGCGCCTCTAAATAATTTACTTTCCTAAACTCGGGTACATATTTATGTGACCCAAATCCAAATCTCAACGGAGTCGAAATGTGTCGATAACCACGGGTACATTGATGTGACGTGGTTCGAGATACGCTTTCACAACGTTGCAATTCTTTGTTAAAATAATAATAATAATAATAAAAGCGGTAAAGAGTTAAAATTTGTACATAGGTTCAACATGTATTTAAAATCAGATAATTAAGCCGAATATGACAGTTGAGCGACCGTGCTTGAACCACGGAACTCGAAAATGCCTAACACCTTCTCCCGGGTTAATAGAATTCCTTACTTAGATTTCTGGTTCGCGGACTGTAATACAGAGTCAAACCTTTCCTCGATTCAGGATTCAACCGGTGACTTGGGACACCATAAATCTCCCAAGTGGCGACTCTGAATCTCTTAATAAACGAATCTCGTTTCGATTGTCCTTTAATTGGAAAAACTCCCTTTACCACATCATTCGCGAGGTGAGGTAGCGTAAAAAGGAGGTGTGACACTCGTGAGTTGTGACCCAAGATCCGGATTGTATTAGATATTATGGACTTTTATGTTATTCCGCACTCAGATTTAGATTCAATTTTGCTTAATTGATTCCGTTATTAAAATTGACTAAAATTTGGCTTAAAGAATCCTCTAACGTTGGGTTACATAGCAAGTGAAATGTTAGGTTCCATCATGATCTCGAAGGTGAGAATTTCGGATCGTGACAATTTTAAAAAGCGAATAACTTATCGAATATATATATGTCATTAGTTATACAAATACATCTTCTATTTGTTTTAAATTTCCTCGGTGTGCATTCATGTATTATCTCAAGCAAGTTAAATACTTGTGTATCTTCTGCCTGTTGCATAATGTGAATGCTGACCTTAAAATAAAATAAAAATTTGGAGCATCAAAGAATTAAAGAAAATAACTTATACGATTACAATTCAAGAGGCTAAGGCTAATTATGGGAAAGATAGGGTTGATCAAATGTCTTCTAGCTGTTACATGATAAAATGACAAAACAAATCCAAAAAGAATCTGAAAAACCTAGAATCCTAATGTCTCAATCTTAGCATAATTACGTATAATGTCTAATGATACCTTTTTTTTTCTTTCCTCTTAAATAGAGTAATAAACATTCGGTCAGTTTTGTCATGTTCATCTTCGTAATTGAGGTGATACTTTGACATAATTATGCATAACTTAGTTTTATATATTAATAGTATGAGAAGACAAATATTTTTCACATTTTGGAAGAGTTTTGTATTTGGACAAGAATGACACAATAAATGACAAAGCCGCTTTAGCTCTTTTCCTAAACATTATGTAGACAAATTTCGTAGCATCTTATTATCTCCTGTTCATAATATTGTATATCTTATATTTCACATTTTTAAAAAAAGTTATTGTATCCTATTAAGAAGGATATAGTAATATAATTTTAGTCATAAGTATTTGTCTAGACAATTATTTATGGCAAAATACCTTAAAATCTCCCTAAACTTGACACGAATTATTAGTTACAGCCTTAAACTATTCGTGGTCTTAATTACCCGGCTCAACTTAGCATTTTGAGAGTCATTACCCCCTTGGACGCTGATGTGGCAAAGAGCGTGGGTGCACTCGCCTGCCACGTGGATTTTTCTGTACATGTGGCTTTTTTTAAAAATAAAATAAAATATATTTTACCATTTCAAGTGTGTTACTTTTTTAGATAACTTTTTCAAATACAATTTATAATAAAATTTGGATAGAACTACATTATTTAGGCTAAATATTTTATTTGGTTAAAAATAATAAAATTTAGTTAATCTTTTTTGAATTTTGACCTGAAAATAAAACGAATCACTTGCATTATACACTCATTTTATTTTATCTTTTGATGTAATGACTATTTATTTCAACTATTTATTTTTGCTTTTTCAAGTAAAATCTGTAAAAAAAATATATATATTTTTAGAGCGACATAACTTAGAGCTATATAAAAAATTATAGCCAAAATAATTAATTTCAAACTATGTATTTTTATAACTTTTTAGATGCTTTGACTATTTATTTCAATTGTATAAATATTTATTTTTAGGTCAAATTCAACAAAAGATTAACTAAAACTTTATTATTTTTAGCCAAATAAAAAAAATTAGCCTAAATAATGTTGTTCTATCCAAGTTTTATTATAAATTGTATTCGAAAAAAATTAACTAAAAAAGTAACATACTTAAAAAGGTAAAAATATATTTTATTTTCAAAAAAATGCCACATATACAGAAAAAATCCACGTGGCAGATGAGTTCACCCACATTTTTTGCCGGCAAAATGGCTTCCTGGCCACTTAAACTTGTAGGGCTTTTGAAAGGCGATACACAAACTTTCGTCTTTCCCATTTGAACACTCAAACTCGTGAAACCCTTAACTAATAAACACATTTGACCCTTGACCGTATGCGCGTGTATTACACATTCACATACGTGTCCATCCAATCAGCAAATGACCAACAAGATTGTTACACGTCAAAGGAAACAAACCACATACATGTGCTGAAATAAATTTATTAATTTCTACTTTTTTCTATTTCCCTTACTTTCTTCTTCACCATAGATACACAACTTTTACCTGATGGGGACGGAACAAAACGACGTCACCATTCTTGTTCAGGAGCCGTAAGGACATCCGCCCTGTTCCGGAGCATTTTTGTTGTGAGTCCTAACCATTCTAATCTCCTAAAATTGGAATCCCGCAGATGTTCTTAACACTGCTAGAAAAATGCAAATTAATGATGGAATTTTGCTAAAGAAAAATATCCACATATATACACGTACATATCTCTGACGAATTTTGTCACAAAATGCGATCTAACCAAGGCAAAACAAGGAAATCTTTTTAAATAATTTCCCGACAAATGGAATGACCCACGGTTTCGGTCGGAAATTGAAATGTTATAAAAAGGCAGTCTGCTACTAGAAAAATACAAATTATTCATTGTATCTATCTCCGACGAGTTCAGTCGGAAATAAAAAGGGATCCAAGCAGCACAAAACGTGGAAATAATTTAAAATAATTTTTCGACCGATGGAAAGACCGACAGTTTCAGTCGAAAATTTCTACCGTTCTTCTATTTTCCTTATTTTCTTCTTTCACCATAGTTGTGCAATTTTTACCTGATGGGGACGGAGCAAATCCATAGCTTTTAACGGAGCAAACCCATAACTTTTACCTGATTTTTCCTTATTTTCTTCTTCACCATAGTTGTGCAAACCCAGCCACCATTTTCTTGTTCTTTTTTGGTTTTATTTATAGTTTCTGTTTTTTTTTTACAATATTTTTAATGAAACAGATACACGCTCCATTTGAATGTAACTTGTACGTACTATGTCCACGCAAGATAAGCTACTGCCACATAAGCATAGTCAATGGTCAAATGTGTTTGTTAGTTAAGGGTTTTACGAGTTTGAGTATTCAAATGGGAAAGACGAAAGTTTGTGTATAGGCTTTCAAAAGCCCTACAAGTTTAAGTGACCAAGAAGTCATTTCGTTTTTTTTGCCACATCAGCGTCCATGGGGGTAATGGCTCTCAAAATGCCAAGTTGAGGTGGGTAATTAAGACCACGAATAGTTTAAGACTGTAAGTAATAATCCGTGTTAAATTTAGGAGGGGTTTTAAGGTATTTTGCCATTATTTATCTCTCTTAAATATCTCACTTAATTAACACTCTATTAATTGAAGAAGTACTAACACGAATTCAGAAAAAAAAAAGAAGAAGTTATGGTTCATATTGAAAGGTCAACCATTTTTAGGTTCAATTGAAAAACAAGAAGGGAAGGTCTCCCAAATAGTACTAAATATGTCAAAGTAGAGGAAATTAAGTAGGAAAGCAAAGAAAATGATGTAACTGTAGAAGTCAAAAGAAACAGGTTTTCCTAGTCCTTTATCAATTAATGATGCCAACCAAACACTGAATGCTATTTACTAAACAGAATTCAGAAATCACTTACTCTGGCCCTAAGTAATATTCAATCAACTATACATTAATGATTATGACCTATGCCTAATTTCTATGAATTTTGGAACCCTAACTTTAATCCATTCTCTCAAATCAACAATTATGCTGTGAAATATACACTCCCTTCTGTCCAAAATAAGTGATTTTTTGGTTTTTTTCTTGTGGTTCAAAATAAATGATATTTTCAGATTTCAAGAATGAATTAATTATTTTTTTTCTACATTGTCCTTGGAGTAAATAGTGTTGGAATATGTGTTAGGAGTGTTTATATGAGATAGTAAAGGTTAATATGATCAATTCCATTACTAATTAATGTTAAAAGTAGGTTTCTTAATCTGTATGAAAACATCCAAAAAATTACTCATTTTGGACCGGAGGGAGTATATAGGAAACTATTTAAACAGTTGTAATTCCCCTGATGCGATCCAATGGCGGAGCTGAGTTATGTTACCATTTTTGTTAATGACTAAGATTGATGATTAAAAGCTGAGTTGTTGCATCGAGGAAATAGGTTTTTCTTGTTCAATCATGTCAAGAAAATGAAAGGTTTGTGCAAATATGGTACTCTAAGAAATAAAGCTGGAGCAGATAAAATCTTCATTTATCTCATATCTTGTGACTAGAGCTCGTGTCTTGATTACACAAGGCAAGGGTGGAACATCTTTTATTTGATTATACAAAAACATTACTCCATTTGACAATGAATTTGAGAGAGAGTACTTGAAAGACGCTGAAATGAGGTTACAAATTTGTGAGTAAAATCATTATTTTATTTGAAATATCATTCGAAAAAAGTTTTTCAATAACAATGAGTCTTTGCAAATGCTCCCTTTCAATGTACTCTCTTTATTTGTTCCTGCAAGACTTCAAGTTTTCAACTATAAGAAATAGTACTATTATTATTCTATAAAAAATAAGAATTAAATTTAGGGGTGGCAAATGGGCGGGTTGGACTGAATTTGAACGGGTCAAGATGGGTGAGGTCAATAATTAGGTCATTGACCAACTCAGCCCAAAGTGTATTTGGGCTAAGATGAGCTGAGTCAAGATGGGCTAAACAATGGATCATAATCCAACCCGCCCAACTTTACCCATGTCTTAGAGTTAAAATATCACGGTATAGCCAGTTTTCACACTGGTCAATGAAAAATAGCCAGCGTTTACCAAGTCAATGAAAAATAGCCACTATTTTACTGCAACAGGGACCGGTCCAGTATAATATACGGGAGTTCTGGTGCATTTGTGTACGAACTCCAGCATATTATGCTGGACCGGTATACTTTGCTAACTCCTGTAAAATTTGCGGGAGACTGGAGCAACAGTGCTCCAAATATTGGATGGCAATTAAAACGAGTTTTGGGGTATCTGAAACATACCTAAAATTATGCTTTGCATTATAACAAATATCCTTCCGTGATCGAGGGATACAGTGATGCAAATTGGATCACCGGATCATCTGAAGTTAAATCCACGAGTGGATATGTTTTCACAATTAGAAATGGAGCAATGTCTTGGAAATCATCCAAACAAACGTGCATCGCCCGTTCTTCAATGGAATCTGAATTCATAGTTTTAGATAAGGCCGGTGAAGAAGCTGAATGGCTCCGGAATTTCTTGAAAGATATTCCATTTTGGCCTAAACCTTTGGCACTTATTTGTATACATTGTGATAGTAAAACGGCAATATGTAAGGCAGGGAGCGTTATGTACAACGAAAAATCTCGTCATATTTGATGGAGACTCAATACCATTAGACAACTACTCTCTAGTGGTGTTATCACAATTGACTATATAAAGTCAAGAGATGACTTATCGGATCCACTTACAAAAGTGTAAACTTTTGTGTGTAGAAATTTCCTATGTTTTCCTTATCAGTTGTTATTGTTCAGCTTCATTTCCTTATCGTTGATTTCTATATTTAGACTGTAGTACCCCACATCATGCTTCTCCCCCCCTCTTTTAACTGTTAAAATTAGTGTATTTCCTGTTATTGCACATATATCTGTACAGGTTATTTGTGATAGGTCTTGTCTAGCCTCGTCACTACCTCGCCGGGGTTAGGCCAGGCACTTACCAGCATATGGGGTCGGTTGTGCTGATTCTACACTCTGCGCTCTTTTGCCCAGATACAGGATTCGGAAAGCAGTAGCAGCAGTGGTACAGGTGTTAGCATTCAGATCCGCGAGGCACTGAGGTAGCTTGCAGGCGTCCGCAGGCCCGGCGCCTTCTCTATCCTTACTTTATTCTGTTGTCGCATGTGTTCGGGATAAACAGTTATATATATTTCTTTCAGACCCTTGTTTCAGTGTGAAGTGTAAACCGCTTCAAGGAGAATGAAAGTAAAGGCCCATTCTTTATGCACTCATGCAACCAGGCGGTATTCATGGCTGAAATGAACACAACCGTGAGACCATAAATGGTTAAGGATTGATCGTGTGACTTATGTTGTCTAGGTAAACAACAAAGCCCGACAGTTCAAAGATATCAAATCTACCGATTGACCGAGTATATCTGATATAAGTTCACTACGGAAAGTTCAAAGGGAAACCTACTTATCCAGATGCAATTAATTCTTGCATGTAAAACACACACACGTTCGTGCATTCCTTTAAGTTTATAATAATTCCCCATTCATGTGGGGATTGGGTTTTGTTACTATTTATTAATAACAAAAGAGGTGTCAATGAAAAATACTGGGAAAAGAATTAGAGGAAAGTAAAATTTTGAATGAGTTCATTTTACTGATACACGTTGCCCCTCATTGGTAGAAGGAAAAAAAATATTTGTGTATATATAGAGAAGCTCATCTTTTAGCTCTTAAAGAGTTAAGAAAAAGGCAAGCCTCGCGCTGTCGTCTTCGCTCGGCTCGGCTCGGCTCGGCTCGACTTCGGCTTCGGCTTCGACTTTTCGGATTTTCGAATTTAGATTTGGATTTGGTCAAAGATTGATTGATTAATATCTTTGGACAAAATTCTTGTCAAATAATCAATTAAATAAATAAATTAATTAACAAAAATTCAATCCGAAATAACCCATGACCCGCCACCTGGTCCGGTTCGGCCCGTTTTCTTTCACGGATTATTTTAAATCCATTTTAATTTTCCCGCAATATTTCCAACAGCTATGTCTGTTCTGAAACGGTGTCAAACCTGTTCCAACAGCTATGGTTGTTCTGAAAGATTGTAAACCTTCTTAGAAATAGTACCAAATTGGATATAAATATTCCTTCAAATCCTAAAATATTTACTTACGAAATTTTCTGATAATTTTCTTCTTCTTCTGCCCAAAAAAAAAAAATCCATGTGTATTTTACAGCATTCGAGTGGTTCGCTGTTTATCGGCGTTTGTGGTACCAACATTCCGGTGAGTTAAATCGTTCTATCCTGGGAGGATATATTCCAGAACCTCGGGTACTTGAGGGGAATAATTTCCTTAAGGACACACTGTGTATTCAGTGGGCTCGATTTGTTCCTATACCGTTTTCAAAAATTTATTTTGAAGTTCAAATACTGTTTTCAGAATTTATTTCTACTAACTTTCTGTTTCTGTTTTCAGAAAGATTATTGTTTTATTTATTTACAGCAATACAAATTAATAACATTTAAGCACAACATAAAATTTTAAAATGGACATCATCTCAGCTGAGCAAATTTTTAAGTTGATATTTTCGATCAAGCCCACTTCAAATCAGCTCTAATTGAACTCAAACTTCAGTTTCAGATTCTTCCAAATATTTGCAATAAGTTTTAATAACACCCAATCGAAATATAAGTCTTCAATTCCCAAACCCAAAGCCTCAAAAGCTCCTTCAATTGTGGACCAATTTTATTTTATTTTTGAATTATCAGTCACCACATTCAGATTTCAACCATAATTTTAGCTTCACACAATGGCACCCATATGGTTCATACAATAGCATTTCAAGTATATTAGTAGTGTATTGTAAACTACTACAGTTACTAACAAACTCGAAGTTAGCAATGGATAAATTCTATAGCTAAAAAAAAAATCATCGCTAATTCTACTTAGCGATAAATTATTAAGAAATCCTTTTAACTACGAGCGATTTATCAACAAACTAGTGACGAAGTTCGTAGCTAATTTCAGTTTTGTATAGTATTATTGTTATTATATTGTATACTATTATAATATATTATTGTATATTATTATATTGCTCTTGCACTATACTATTGCAAAATTGTATATTGTTGAAGTATATTGCAGCAAATTATATAATAAAGCAATATACTTTTATAGTATACTATATACTGTAGCAGTATACTATTAGGTAACTATGGTTCTTCTTTAGATTAAAGAGTTTCAAGCTCAAGAACAATGGGCCCTTAAAATTCGACCTCAATCACCTCAAATCAGCTCCAAATGTTACCAAATTTTAGTATTAACTTTTCATTGGTACTATTTTGTAACAGTCACTTCGAATTGAACAATAAATTTTCAACTTGAAATTTATATTTAAGGACATCAATCTCAACAATAGTGAATTTTTAAAAATTGAATCTCAAGCACCACAAATCAGCTCCAAAATGAGAACAAATATATGTGAAAATAATGTACAATGATGAAGAAAGTTGCAATCCAAAAATTATGTAGAGGTTTCATTAAAAACTGATGTAAAAAGCTACTGGACTAGGTTTTATAGTGCATGAGAAGAGAAAAGCCATGGGATTTTCAGACTTCTTGTTGAAAGAGGAAGGTAATATTTGGACAGAGGTACACATAGGTTCAGACAATTAAAAAGGGGAAGGGAATGGGTAGGTAGGGTAATATGTTTTGTCCGGATATGTAGTATTTGCAATAAAATTTCTGCTGGGCAAAATCGAGTAATTAAATTCAAAAAATTACAGAAATATAATACTTTTTTAGGCGATTTTTAACCCCGCTTGCCCTGTATAAAGAGCTTTAAGGTCAAAAATTAAAAGTGTTGCTGGACAAGCTAAGGGCAACACTTACATGAAATTTTGTCCATAGGACAAGTGAGGAGAAAAATTCAAGACCATCCACTTTAAGGGCCATTTCTGTACTTCACCTAATCAAACTGGCCCAAATAATCACTTTGCCTTATAACTATGTAAGACCCCGGAATTTTTTTTTTCGAGTAATTTAAGATTTCGTCGTGTCAAGGTAGGCTATTATTTTTCTTTCGTGTGCAAATGAGGATTAATAATATAATGGATATCAATTAGATATGGTAATAAGTGTATCAGTCTTGTAATAAGTGAATTAGGGTTTAAGGAGAGGCATAAGTCTAAGTCAAGTTGGAAAATTTCATATTAGACGAAAGTTGTAAATGAGTGCGCACAAGACCTCACTTTGAATGATCATATCTCTAGTTATATAAGGAGTTGTGTGATGCACAACCTATCAAATTAAATCCCTTTGAGTCTAGTTTCCAACGCAACAAACCGTTTGTAATTTGGAGGTGTATACAGAAAGTTATGACCATTTTACTGAGAATGTGTCACTAGCGCGCCCAGGTGCGCGACCGCGCTAGTGGACGCGCATATTGCGAAGTATTCTATTTCTGGACGCACTACTTAGCGCCCAAATGCGCGCCCGCGCTAGTGGGAGGCTTCTAAATACCCCAAGACCGGGTTTAGAGGGTTCCCAAGTCATTTTTTGAGCAAGGGCTTACTCCCTCAAGAGGAATTCGTCCCCCTCTTCATTTCTATGATCCAAGGTAAGATTTTTGGAGTATTTTGAGTTGATTACTACTCCTAAACACTTATATTAACGTGGATTGATCTTGAAAATCCATTCAAATCCTTGAATTTATCAAGAACACCACAAGTGGGGATTCTTAAAATTCTTACTACAAGAGGTATATCTATTATCTCCAACTACTCTATGGTGATTATTTATGTATGATAGATACATTAGAACTCATGGGATGATGATTGAAAGCCATAAGTGCTTAACCTAGGTTGTGTTGGTTGTAGAGATTGTGAAATGAGTTAATTAAGAATGTTGATGGTTGGGTATGAATGGATGGTCATATATATATGTGTGTCACGACTCCAACCCGGTCGTGATGGTGCCCAGCATACTACTAGGCAAGCCTGACCATTCATAGCAATTTCCTCAATTAACCAAATAAATAAAAACTATACTCTTCCAAGTAAAAGTTCGAAATAAT
>MU741777.1:0-30378 GCA_026770625.1 Nicotiana glauca
TAAAATGTACGTTGGTGCTCGGCAAGTATGGTCGGGTGCTAGTCATGGCCCTCCAGTTTGGGTCGTGACAGATTTGGACTTGGACGCATGCCCGAATTTGCATTTGGATATTTTTAGAGGATTTTAGCACCAATTGGCAACAGTTGGAAATTTGAATGTTTGGAATGTTCATAAGTTAGACAGGGAGTTGACTTTGGTGATATCGGAATCGAATTTTTGTTCCAGAAATTGAAATAGATTCGTTATATCATTTGGGACTTGTGTACAAATAGTTCATTCTGAGTTGATTTGATAAGGTCCGGCACGAGTTTTGGAAGTCGAAAGACTCAAAGTTCATTAAATTTGATTTGAGGTGAGACTTATCAGTTTGATGTTGTTGTGTATGATTTGAGGCCTCGTGTAGGTCTATGTTATGTTTGGAACTTGTTGGTATGATCGGACGGGGCCCCGAAGGGCTCGGTTGTGTTTCAGATTGATTCAGACCATTTCGAATTCATGGTAACATTGCTGAGAATTTTGATACCTTGTGTGACCGCACATGCGGAACATTTGGGCGCAGGTGCGGATACGCAATGCGGGCGAGGTGGCGAAGAAGAGAAAAATCAAGCTGGGGCGTGAAGTCGCAGATGCAGATAACTAAGTGCATCTATAGGAGCGCATATGTAGGAATGGTCGCGCAGGAGCGGGAAAGCAAGATGGTCGAGTGCTTCGTAGAAGCAGACGAGACATCGCACATGTGTTGGCAGAAGCGGATTATGGCCCGCAGGTGCAAGATATAGGAATAGCAGTGGTTTCCGCAGGAGCGGGTTTGTGGTCACAAAAATGATGCCGCAGAAGCGGCTACTATTTTGCATGTGTGGAAAGGCCTTGGCAGACAGTATTAATTTGAAGCTTGGTTTATTTTCTCATATTTTGAGTTGGGGAACTCGGATTTGGGAGATTTTTGAGAGACTTTCACCACACGCATTGGGGTAAGCATTCCTGACTTGGTTTTGATTATAGTTCATGAATCTTATCTTCGTTTTTGGAATTTGAATTATAAAATTCGAAGAGGAATTTGGGGGTTTTGCCTAAAATTTCACAAAGTAAATTTCCAAGTTTTGAACAACGATTTGGAATCGTATTTGAGTAGAAGTAGTATGGTTGAACTCGTACTTAAATGTGTTGTCAGATTTTGTGAATTTTATCGGGCTCCGAGGTATAATCCCGGGTTTGACTTCAGTTGAATTTAGGATTTTGATTGAAGATTCGACCTTTATCGTTTTGTATTTTTTCCTTAGGCATTATTTGATGTATTTGAGTTGGTTTTGGCTAGTTTCTAGCTGCTCGAAGGTTGATACGCATGGGATGGTATTTTTAGAGTATTGTTTGGCTTGCTCGGTATTAGATTCGACTTGTTCGAGGCAAGTAACACTTCTAAACTTGGTGTTGAGAGTATGAACCCCTGAATATATGTGCTATGTGTTTGGTGTTGAGGTGATGTACATGCTAGGTGACCAGCGTGTGGGTGTGCATAGTGTGAATTATGACTCGGTTGATTATGTGGTACTGTGTATTTACCTAACCTTGTTTCTATCCATAAAATTTCTATGTGCTAGAGTAATTGAGTTGTGATCCATGTTAGAAACCATGTTTAGTCTATATGCTTATTCTTTTGGGACCCGCTGAGGTCATTTCTATTGTTCAGTTATTTGCTTAACTTGCAACTACATATTCAGTCATATCCATTCATTTGCATATCATATCCCAGTCTCCGTTATCACTTGTTGTCACAACATATTATCATTGTTGGGCTAATTGGCATGAGATTTGTGAGGCCAGGAGACTGGAGACGATGATGACTGAATGAGGTTGAGGGCCTGAGTGTAATTGATATTTATGGGATCGGGTTGCACGTCGTAACAGGCTTTATTGATTCATGCTATTATTGGCTTATATTAGCGCTTGGGCAGGATCCTTCCCTCCGAAGTCTGACATACCAGCAGTGAGCACAGGTACCTAATGAGCGTGAGTGCCGAGTGATTGGGAGGACTGAGTGACTTGGAGGATTGAGTAACTGGGATGATTGAATGCTTGGGAGGATTGAGTGATTGAGCGTGTTGAGTGAGGTTGACTGCTCCGAGAGAATGAGCACATGAGTTTATCACTGTGGTGCATTGCACTTGACATTTATACTTGGCATATAGTCATAAAAATGCATTACCTCATTGTGTACGGTATTGTGACATTCATGACTTTACATGCACATTGACATATAGGCATAGTGATGTACTTTCCTCATGCTATCTGATAATGAAACATCTTATCTATTGTTGAAAGATGTTGGAAAAAATCACAATTTTTCTGATATACTCATATTGTTTGGTAATTTCGGTGAAAGATTTGAATTTTTACTGTTATATATGAGAAGCATGCCTATTTTCTGTAACTGTGAACAACCTGAGTATCATATTTTTGAGTATTATTTGTATGGTTTTTTCATTATACTATTACGAGTTGTTCATGGTTATCGGTGTTGGACTCTGACCATTGTTCAAGCTCATCACTGATGACAACCTAAGGTTAGATTTGTTACTTATTGAGTACATAGGGTCGGTTGTACTCATACTACACTTCTGCACCTTGCGTGCAGATTTTGGAGTTTATATTGTTGTATATGACAGGAGTTGGCTTTGAAGATGAACATGCGTTCCAGTTGTAGCTGCCTGTTATTCATGGTAGCTTTAGATTTATAAAATTTATTTATCTACATTTCAAACAGATGATGTATTTATTTTCATACGAGCGTTGTAAACTCTAAATCTTAGAAGCTCATGATTTGTACTACCAATCTTTGGAATTTTTGTACAAAGTTCAGATATTTCATAATTTATTCTCTCATTAAATCTCATTAATTAGCTTACCTAGCGGGTTGGATTAGGTGCCATCACGACTAGTTAGATTTGGGTCGTGACACTCATCCCCTCCGAAATTCTATCACTCTCGGAGAAGTGGAACGCCTCCCGTAACTCTTTTCCTTCTCGAGTATTCGGCATTCCCATGTATTATTTTTCTAATGGACTATTTTTATCTTTGTTCAACGGTTTCCCAAGTTCCTAATGCAGTCCCCCGCTTCAAGGAGTGGATCGAGGGGATCTTCAAACAGATTCCATAGTCTGAGCACGTATAAGGACAAGTGGGAGGCCCGTTTTCATGGTAAGGCTCCCTCCTAAATGATTACCTTTGTACTCTTGGCTTACACATCGCTAAGTCTTCTTTATTCATCCTCACTTGCCAAACCCTCTGCTTCAGGACAGCCCGTTGCTGCCACAGAGGAGAAAAGAAGAAGAAGAGGAAGTCCTCGGGCTCCCCGGACGTCGAGGCGAAGAAGAAGAAGAATGTGAACATTCGGGTCTAGAAAATCAAAAAGAGCACCAAGTCTAGGGTACCAGACTCTGATTCCCTCTACCTAATCAGGGACTATCCTGAGGACGGTGACCTTGAGTTCACTACTCATGGGTCAACCCTTAACAAGGGGGAACATGGGGTAGTGAGGAAAGATGGCCATGAGGTTGATCCCCCTTTAGCCCAAGAACCAGTGGGAGAGACAGGGGTCATGGCTTCTCGAGAAGCTTCTATTGTCTCGAAGGAGGTAGCCGGTGTCACTAACGTCATGGAGACACTGTCCAATACTGAGTCCATACTTGAAGAGGCTCAAGCGGGTAAGGATGGCTTTTCCCAGATGATGCCTTCAACACGTTCTTTGACGGTATGGACATGGCCGCATTGGAGGGCTTTTTCGAGCTTGGTCACCTGGAGGTCCCAAAAAAGGATGTGCCATGGGGGCGGGTGAGCCGAGCTCGAGCCCGAAACTAGTGAAGTAGTTCCCTGCCTCGAGTGTGGACCCCGACCATAAAAGAACGATCATTCTTACTATCTTAATGGACGCGCGGGTCTTGTCTACTCCGATAGGCGTAGCCATCTTTATTTCTTGGTGACCGAGGATGACTAGGAAAATATGAATGAAGTAGGAATGTAGAGCCTCTTCAATGAGGCTCTGCACGCACTGAACCGTGTAAGGCGTCTACCTTTTGTATCCCGTTGCGAACCTTGCTTAGTTTTAGGTGTGTTCTAATGACTTCATTGTTTCTCAAACTTCAATTCTTAATCATGAAAGCTTATTTTGGTCCCGCTTAGAGATCAGCCAGCTCGTGTTCGATCTTAAAGAGCAAGTCTAGAAGAAGGACATGTACATCGCTCTTAGTGAATAATAAGACGAGGTCCTCAAGGACCACTGATTCTCCAAGGCGAGCTGGAAAAGGCCCTGTAACAATCGACCAGTCTTTTTGAGAATTGTAACCTTGTTCCCCATTTACTGCTCTTTTTTTATTTTACATTTGTTATATGACTTAGCGGGTTAGTTGGTTCGGGTCTGGAGAGATTTCATATTGAATTAAGACACTTAATCTCTTATTTGAAAGCTTATGTTGGAAAAACGATTAATCGGATGTTGACTTATGTGTAAATGACCTCGAATTTGAATTTTGATAGTTCTGTTAGCTCTGTTAGGTGGTTTTGGGCTTAGGAGCATGTTCGAATTGTGATTTGGAAGTCTGTTGTAGAATTAGGCTTGAATTGGCGAAAGTTGGAATTTTGGAAAGTTTGACCGGGAGTGGACTTTTTTATATTGTGTCATATAGGATTTACGGAAGTTGGAGTAAGTTTGTGGTGTCATTTATGACTTGTGTGCAAAATTTAGTGTCAATCAGACGTGATTTGATAGGTTTCTACGTCGTTTGTGGAATTTGGAAATTTCGAAGTTCATTAGACTTGAATCCGTGTGTAATCCGTGTTTTTGATGTTGTTTGAGGTGATTTGAGGATTCTACTAAGTTAGTTTGGGATATGAGACTGTAGGTATGTTTGGTTGAGGTCCCGGGGGCCTCGAGTTATTTTCGGGTGGTTGAACGGACTTGGATTGAATTTAAAGAGCCGCTAAAGTTTGTTGGTGGTGGTGTAACCGCACCTGCGGAGAAGGGGTTGTAGAAAAGAGTAAGGAAGAGGTTGGCAGAAGTCGCAGGTGTGAGGTCCTTTCCACACCTGTGTGACCGTAGATGCGACAGAAGGGTCGCAGATGCGCATTTGGCCCTAAAGGTTGACTCCATAGAAGTGGAGATTTGTCTCGCAGAAGCGAGTCTGCTGTAGTAGAAAATTGGACACAGGTGTGAAGCTAAGCATAAAAGCGGGCTCTGGGGTGCACCTGTGATTCTGCAGAAGCGGCTAAGTAGTTACAGGTGCGAAAGGTCTGGGTAGAAACTATAAATACGAGACTTCGAGATTTTTCACAATTTTTATCACTTTAAGCTCGGACTTTGGAGATTTTTTAGAGGGTTTTCGAAGGGATTAGTCAAGTAAGCACCTTAGTGTTAATCTTTCTTCAATAATGATGTTTCCCCACCGATTTTACACCTAGTTGGTGAGTTTTTGAAGTGAAATTTGGGGGTTTAGAGCTAAGGATTTGGAAAGTGAATTTTGAGGATGTGGATGACCAAATGGTATCGGATTTTGATAAATTTAGTATGGTTAGACTCATGAGTGAATGGGCTTTCAGGTTTTGTAACTTTTGCTGAATTTCGAGACATGGGCCCGAGGGCCAGTTTTGAGCCGATTTCGAATTTTGGGCTATAATCTCTAATTTTTCTTGTGAAATTGATTCCTTTCGCCCGTATTGATTGTATTGTACTGTTTGTGGTTAGATTCGGGGCATTTGGAGGCCGACTCACGAGGCAAGGGCATTTTGGAGTAGCGTCTTGCTCAGATTCAGGTAAGTAACAGTTATAAATCTTGTCTTGAGGGTATAAAATCCTAAATTTTGTATCATGTGATTACTTTGGAGGTGACGCACATGCTAGGTGGTGAGCGTGTGGGTGTGAACCGAGGGGATTGTGACTTGGTCCGTCCCATGAAACTGTAAAGTTGAATATCTTGAGGTTAAAAATTTGATTGTAAATCATGTTAGAAATCATGTTTAGGCTATGTGTTGGTATTTTTAGGTCCCACAGAGGCCATGTTACGTGTTAATTGCCAGTTAAATGCTATTTGTACTTAGTCACAGTTTTTACTCGCATATCATATCTCAGTCTCTATTATTCTTATTGATATATCATGTTATTGCTGCTTGGGCTAATTTTCATGATTTCTGAGAGCCCGAGAGACTAGAGAGATTGATGACTAAGTGAGCCCGAGGGCCTAATTGTGAGGATATTTATAGCATTGGACTGCACGCCGCAACATGTTTCACTGATTTATGCCATGATTGGCCTGATATAGCGCTTGGGATGTAGGAGCCTCTCCGGAGTCTATACACCCCCCAATGAGTGCAGGTACCTACTGAGTACGAGTACCGAGTGCCGAGTGCCGATTGTTAAGCGGTCATGAGGAATGAGAGGAATAGGTGATTGTGAGGTTGGAGTGAATGGGAGGACTAAGTGCTTGTTGCCCTGAGAGGCTGTCTATGACTTCATTATTGATGCACAGAGTTGCCTGACACCATTGTTTTGAAAACTTCTGAAAGACGTTTTATCCAGTTTTTACTTGAACTTACTTAAACAAATTGATTTGACTTGATTTTTACCGGATTTGGGAAGCATGTCTACTTTCCTTGCTGAGACTACTAAAATGAATTATAACTGTGTAGCTCGTCACTATCGTTCAGTTCCTTATTTATTATTTTTGCTTACTACGTTAGTTGTACTCACGCTACACCATGCACTTCATGTGCAGATCCAGGAGTTTTTGGACTCGGAGAGTGTTGATAATTTTTGGTAGCTGATCATTGGAGATAGCGAGGTAGCTGCTGGCATTTGCAAACCTTGTTTTCTTTTTCTTTATCTCTCCTTTTCATGGTATTTGGTTTTAGACTCTGATAGTCGTGTTATATTTTCAGACCGATTATTTTTAGATGCTTATGAATTAGTGACACCCTGATGTTGGGTCTATTTTCTGCACTTGTATTTTAAAGTTTAAACCCAATTTGGAAACTTTGCTTTATTTGTGAACTTATTCACCTTTTTGCACAATATTGCACGTGTTTTGAAAAGGTAGGATTGCCTAGTACCATCGATAGGCACCATCACGATAGGTTAGGATTTGGATCATGATAAGTTGGTATCAAATCCTTGGTTACATAGGTCTCATGGGTCATGAGCAAGTTTAGTAGAGTCTTGGAGATTGGTACGGAGACGTATGTACTTATCTTTGAGAGGCTTCAGAACCCTTAGGAAATTTCACATTATTGAATTCTTGTTGTGCGAATCTGTTGATTCTAGTAACTAAACTTTTATTATTCTATTCTCTCATAGATGGTCAGGACATGTACTACTGGGCAGGATGGACAACCACCAGTACCAACAGTCAAGGCCGCGAGAGGCCAAGGTCTAGTTAGAGGTTGTGGTAGGGGTACAGGTACAGCTCGCACAATAGCTAGGGCAGCGCCTGCAAATCTACCAGTTGCCCCAATTCAGGATCAAGTCCCAGTTGTGAATGCATCAGTAGGCCCAGCTTAGGCACCACCCATGCCCATTGTAATTTTAGGCCTTTAGGAGGCCTTAACTTAGATTTTGACCGTATCACCAATCTTGCTCAGGCGGTCTCTATTTCGGTCGCAGCAACTAATTCTCAGGTTGGGGAGGTACTCAGACTCTTGCCGCCCGTACATCTGAGCAGGTGATGCAGGGACTCCAGATACCAGGGTTACTACCTGCCCAGTCGGTGGTAGCTGCTCAGGCCCATGTGGTTCCTACTATGACTGATGATGAGCATCGGAGACTAGAGAGGTTTGGTAGACTTCAGCCTCCATCCTTTAGTGGGGAAGAGTCGGAGGATTCCTAGGGTTTCTTGGACAGATGTTAGATGATGCTCCATACAACAGGTATTCTGGAGACTAGTGGGGTCTTGGTCACTACTTTTCAGTTTCCTGGAGCTGCCTTCAGTTGGTGGAAGGCATATGAGAGGCGTATCCCGGTTGGTGCAGCACCCCTTACTTGACAGGAATTCACCATTCTCTTCTAGGAGAAGTCCGTCCCGCAGTCTCGCAGAGAGGAGCTACGTAGACAATTAAAGTAGTTATGTCAGGATGATATGTCTGTGATGTAGTACGAGATGAGGTTTTCTAAGTTGGCCTATCATGCATTTTGGCTAGTTCCCACTGATAGGGAGAGGATCATGAGGTTTATTGATGGCCTCCCATTTTAGCTGTGGGTGCTTATGACTAGAGAGCGGTTATCTAGTGCTACTTTCGATGAGGTTGTTTACATAACCCGATAGGTAGATATGGTTCACATCCAGGAGCGGGTTGATAGGGAAGCCAAGATGTCTTGTATATTAGGTAGTTTTAGTGGGGTTCCTTCTAGAGGTCAGTTCTACCAATGCAGGGGTTGTCTTTTCAGGCATGCTCAAACGGCTCACCCAGTTCACTATGGTGTATCATCTAGACATGGTTCGCATAGTTCTCATCAAGTTCACCCATCTCTCAGTGCCCTTACAGCTTAGAGTTCGTCCCGTGCTCTATCGGTTCAGGGCTCATCTATACCAGGTCCGTCTACTATTTATCCCGGTGCTTGGGGCTCCCTTTTGTCCCCGTCACCAGCACTAGGGAGTTGTTTTGAGTGTGGGGAGTTTACCATTTATCAGTGCCCTTACAGCTTAGAGTTCGTCATGTGCTCTATCGGTTCAGGGCTCATCTATAACAGGTCCATCTACCATTTATCCCGGTGCTTAGGGCTCCCTTTTGTCCCCGTCACCAGCACCAGGGAGTTGTTTTGAGTGTGGGGAGTTTGGTCATATGTGGAGGAAGTGTCCTCATCACCATGGAGGTCCGACGCAGCATAAGAGTCAGGATGCGTCTTCTACACCAGTTGTTTCACCACCTGCCCAACTACCTCGAGGTGGATCCCAATCAGCTATGGGTCGCCCTAAAGGGGGAGGCCGATTAGGTGGCGGTCAAGCCTATTTATATGCACTCTCTACCAAACCAGATGTTATTACTTCAAACACAGTGATCACACGTAGTGTCTCAATATGTCATTGAGATGCTTCTGTATTATTTGATCCTAGTTCCATCTATTTATATGTATCATCTTATTTTTCTCATTATCTGGATATTTCTCGTGAGTCTTTAGTTTCATCTGTTCATGTATCTATGCCTATGGACAATATTATTATTATAGACCATGTGTATCAGTCGTGTGTAGTGACTATTGGGGGGTTGGAGATTAGAGTTGATCTCTTGCTGCTTAGTATGGTTGAATTCGATGTGATATTGGTTATGGATTGGTTGCCTCCATGCCATGCTATTTTGGAATGTCACGCTAAGACTGTGACGTTGGCGATACCGGTGTTTCCACAGATTGAGTGGCGAGGTTCTTTAGACTATGCTCCTAGTAGAGTGATTTCATACTTGAAGGCCCAGCAGATGGTTAGGAAGGGTTATCTATCTTATTTGGCCTTTGTGAGCAATGTTAGTGCTGAGACCGCTACTATTGATTCTGTTCTAGTGCTGTGAGATTTTCCGGATGTGTTTCCTGTAGACCTGCTGCCACCGGGCCATTTCTATTCCTCCGTACTGTATGGCATCGGTTGATTTGAAAGAGCAGCTTCAGGAACTCCTTGAGAAGGGGTTTATTAGGACTATTGTGTCACCTTGGGGTGCACCGGTTATGTTCGTGAAGAAAAATGATGGCTCTATGAGAATGTGCATTGATTATAGGCAGTTGAAAAAATTCGCAATTAAAAACAAATATCTTTTGTCGCGTATTTATGACCTATTTGACCAGCTTCAGGGAGCAAGCTCCAAGATTGATTTGAGACCAGGGTATCACCAGTTGAAGATCAGGACTCGAACATTCTTAAGAAAGATTTCAGGACCCGTTATAGTTATTGTTGATACCCAATTTTTCTATTATATAGTTTAAATATGCAAAAATACTTTCAAAATATTGTACATGCATTTACAAACATGCACAAGTGTTTACTTTGCATTTTCTAATTAAATAAATGTTTAAAACTATCCCTCATATTATTTTATGATGATTCAATCATCTAAATTCATCATTTATGTTCATATGAGTGTTCAGATATTTTAATCGCATTTTTTATATACATTTGCATTTTAAGACTATAATTGCATATTTTGCAAAAATAGCCCCTACATATGCATAACTACATTATCAATACAGAAAATGGCTTTTTATATTATATTTTTATAATATTGAATATTATTTGAATCACCTTCATGCATGAAAATCATTTTTTATCTATTTTTAAAATATTTTATTTAGTAAAAAGGGTATTTAACAAATATACCCTAATTTACACCCAAAATCGGACCCCCCCCCCCCCAATTCAATCAACCTAAGCCCAATTTAAAACAACCATAACCCAATTAAAATCCTACCCGACCCAAACCCCTTCTCATCCTGGTCGTTGATCTTTGAGACCAACGACCCCTATTCCCTCTTACTATTTTTAACCCAAACGACCCCGCTAACCTAACTCATTTGTTACACTCTGTCGCCCTTTGTTCCCTAACCTCTCCAACTCTCTCTCAACTCTCCCCTAACCCTAATTGCCGTCACCAGCGGGAACCTCCCTTCTATGGTGTTTCGGTGTATTCCCCGACCACCACCGATCTCCTATACTCTCTGTCTGTTTGATTTCATGAGTCCTTGAGAAGATCTCATGGAAACCCAACCTGTTCTGGCTTGAAAGTTGTGTACCAGCCTGTCTCGGGCCACTTTCGTTTGTGAGTATGGAGTTCCTCTTGTTTCTAGTACGAACCTATGGGTTTTCAATTGATTCTCTTCATCTCTACTATTTTCTGAAAACCCTAGTTTCACTATTGTTCGAATCTTCTCAGATATTTATAGACCTAAAGTGATTCGAGTATTATTGGGTATTTTCCTTTAAAATCTCTTGGTTTAATTAATTGTTTCGACTCCGTTTTCTCTTTCTGAAAATTAGAGGTTGTCCCAGGTTTTCTTCAAAATGTTTTCTTTACTTTCAAATGTTTAAATTCTTTACATGTTTGATTAATTTTCATGTATGTGTTTAAACCCTAGATTTTCCTATTTGTAACACTAATTTCTTCAATTTTCTTTTTCATTATTATGTTTGTTTATGTGAACCAGTTGTATTGACTGATTCTATTTTTAGTTTTGAACAATTTTTCTGTTAAAACTAGTATTCTTTGGATTTCTTTTTACTTAATTTATTTCTATTAAGGATTTGAACAAATTTTCTGTTAAAATCAGTATTCTCTGAGATTTTTTACTGATACGGATGACTGTCATATTAAAATCAATGTATGCTAGGATTTTACTTGTTTCCTTATGTGTGACCTTAATCGATTATACTTGCGTTAATTAGTTATCAGTAGTTTGGGGATCTTACTGACTCCCTATATGGTATGGTTTTTGATTTATTACCTTAATTGAACCTTGTTATGACCGTTAATTGACTATCCCTAATTAAAGGGGTATTTTTCGGATTTCTCTATATAAATTGATTCTATAATTGGCTGATTGATTCTAATTGATTGAACTCTGATTCTCTTTACCTTATTTTCTCTCCTTCCTATGTGTAATATATACACTCTCATCCTGCCTCTCAAAAAGACGAACAATAGTTCACAAACACACTCACACACAAACTTTGTTATCATCTCTCTCTATTACTTGTGTTTATTGCTCGTCTAGACGGCTGAAAGCTAAGGCTAGGCTGTTGAATCCTGCCTACTTTACCTTATGTTTCTGCTTCGTTAACTAGTATGCTCCCACTATTGCCATTCAACTAAACCTACTGTTTTTCTTTTAATCAGCGTGCCATTTTTCTGAACCTGTATGTTTTTTGTATTCAGCATGTCTGCTTCTATTTAATTCAACTATGTGACCTATTATCAGCATGTCTACTTTATTTCATTAGATCCATGTGCTTCATGATTATTGTTCTCAATCAGCATGTTCATTGCTGATCAATTAGACTCTATGCTTACTGCTATTCAATTTCACCTATGTGTTTCCTTATAATCAGCATGCCTTTTTTTTGTTTAAGCGAACCTGCGTGTTAAATGCAATAGGCATGTATACTTTTTGTCAAACTATGTGTTTACTACAATAACATGTCTACTTCTATCTGATGAAACCTATGTGTGTCCTACTCTCAATCTGTTTATTCCTATTTTAGCTAGACCTATGTGCTTCCATATGAACCAGACCAAAGTATGTTTCTTCTCCACTAGCATGTTATTTCTATCCTATGTTCACTCTAACCAACATTGCTCTTAAGCCCTGCTATCCCTTTGCATGTGACTGTATGCTCATCTAGTAACAACTAATAAACTAAGTTAAATGTGAGTCTTTGCTTTGATGTTTTTATGACTATGTTCTGTGTGCTTTTGGTTTGTTGAACCTTTGTTCAGAATGTTTCCTAAATTGTTTTCACTCTTGATATGTCTTCACCTCTAAACTATTTCACAGTTCTAACATGTTTTCACTTCTAAAACTATTTTCACTCCAAAAATGTTTTCCCCTGCTAAACTATGCTCACCTCTAAACTTTTTTACTTTTGGACTGTCTCTTAAAATTGTTTTTCACTCTTTCAAGCACTATCTTCCACTCCTACTCTTAGAATACTTAGGATCCTGCCCCTCCAGTATGTGTACTGCCTAGGAATCCATGAGATTCCTATGAACTCTAGCACACTGGGGCTGGCCTATCCACAATGCATAAATAACTACTTCTCCTTAAAAGGATCTTGGTGTGAGAATTTTGTGGGGTCCTTGAGGCCCTTGGAAACTTTGACACATCGGGATACCCTATTTTGGACACCATGACACTATGGCACTTTGGATTGTTTTAAGGCCTGGTTTTTCCAGATTAATGTTGGGCCTATTCAGGCTCCCTATAGCATAGCTTGGTTTATTCTGCAATTCATTTGCTTTATGATCTGTAATAATTCTTGTAAGTAGATATTGGGAAAATTAGTAAAAAGAGAGGGATTCTTATATAATTTTTGTGGGAAAATTGGGTAGAAATCATGGCCTTAGGTTATTATGACTATTTGCATGCATTAGAGCTCATGTTCTTAGGGTCATTTACTTGCACTAGATAGGTATTACAATGTATGTTATTTAGATACCATGCCTATAGGGTTTAAAAAATCAATCTTGCATTTTAGACACCATGCATGTAAGTTTAAAATTAGTCTCTACATGTTAACAAAGTAAAAAATCAGTTTGCTGCATGTCAATGAGGTTCTTAAGCTAATTACTGTATTTAGATGCTATGCCTATAGGATTTTAAAACCAATTTCTGCATTCTACAAGTCTAAAATCAGTCATTACGCCTAGACATCATGACTATAGGATCCAAACTGCCTGCTTAAAATTTTTTACTGGTTTACTGCACTCCTGATTAATGACTAGATACCATGCTCATAGGACATCATTGATACACGCCTAGGCAAGCCTGTAGTGCGATTGAAATCCTGCGAACTATAAAACTACGCCTTTTGTTATTTGTGAACTGTCCAGATTCCATAAGCCTTAAAATTAGTAGACAAACTGATTAGGCCTCTATTGCCTCACTTTAACATGATATTGCATACATTCTAGTTGCCCACCTAGATATCTTGCTCTAGGACCTTTTGAAATATTTGAAATCTTAATGTTTGAGTTGTGCTATTGTTTGCTAATTTTTGGAGGTAAATGTGAGCCCTGTAATTGTTCTGTACTTGACAGTCCTAATTGTTTTGATTTTTGCCTAGATTTTTCTCATTTAAGTACCTTAGGAAAGTCTAGAACTGCCTAAATTAGAGGTCCTAAATACCTTCAGGGCCATAAGTAAGAGACAGGTAATGCATGCATAGAGTTTGTTTAATTAAAAAAGCTTATATAACCACTAAAGAGAGGGTGATTGGGTAGTAAAAGAATATGATGACATGTGCGTGACTGCCACGTGTAACCCCTCTAGTTGAGGAAGGTTTACCGGTGGTACTGTACAGATATTATCATGTAGCCTAAAAAACCTAGGACCTCGTTTACCCCTTGTTTTAAATGTAATACCAATTTGTCTAATTTGATTTATTTGTTTAAAAGACTAATTCACATAATTTGAGTTCAGCCGGGACCCACCGTTGTGGACCGCGAAGGGTACCTAACACCTTCCCCTCAAGGTTATTTCGAGCCTTTACCCAAGTCTTTGGTAATGCAAACTGGTTTTATGAGTTACTTGTTTTAGGTGCCCTAACGCACCTTAAATTTGTTAGGTGGCGACTCTTCAAATTTCGTACATAATTCCCAAAAGGAAATGGGTTGTTCCCAATGAATGTTGAAACCCGAACTTAGTGAGGAAAAAGGAGGTGCGACGGTTATTATGAGTTCCTTGTTATATCTTTTGGGCTTACCAATGCCCTAGAAGTGTTCATGCATCTGATGAACATCGTATTGCAACCTTATCTCGACTTGTTTGTTATTATATTCATTGGTGATATCATGGTGTACTCTCGTATCCAGGAAGAGCATGCCCAACATTTGAGTATTGTGTTGCAACAGTTAAAAGAGGAGAATCTTTATGCCAAATTCTCCAAGTGTGAGTTCTAGCTCAGTTTAGAGGCATTTTTGGGTCACGTGGTGTCTAGAGAGGGTATTCAGGTGGATCTGAAGAAGATAGAGGCGCTTCAGAGTTGGCCCAGACCGTCCTCATCTACAGATATTCATAGTTTTCTTGGTTTGGTTGGTTATTACAGTCACTTCGTGTAGGGTTTCTTATCTATTACATCGCCCTTGACCAAATTGACCTAAAATGGTGCTCCTTTCAGGTGGTCGGATGAATGTGAGGCGAGCTTTCAGAAGCTCAAGACTACCTTGACCACAACTTTAGTTCTAGTTCTACCATTAACTTCTGGTTCTTATACAGTATATTGTGATGCTTCCAGAGTTGGTATCAGGTAGGGGTGTACATGGACAGGGTTGGTTCGGTTTTTTCCAAAACCAAACCAAACCAACTATATCGGTTTGGATTGGTTTGGTTTTGTCATATTTTCGGGTTTTTTTATTACATGAATATTATTTCAATCTTACTTTGTTAAAATTATAGATAAAGCTTTGATAAGTGAATATATGTTTAGTAAATATGAAAAATCTGACAAACATATGATCTATTAAAATATTCTAATGGGAGAATTTTTTTAGTAACACATGATAGTTATTTTCTTAGTCGTCTAACAATATTTTTTTCGTTAATTTACGCTATCAAGGTTAATACATGAGAGGATCTCAAATATTTCTACATTTTCTAAAGAAAAATCACTATAAACTCTTAAAAATATAAATAAAATTTATATAGTTATATGTCGGTTTGGTTCGGGTTTTTTTACTCAATACCAAACCAAGTCAAACCAAACCTAGTCGGGTTTTTTAATCGATTTGGTTTGGTGCGGTTTTTCGGTTCAGTTTGAACACCCCTAGTATCAGGTGTGTGTTGATGTAGGAGGGGTAGAATGATTGCTTATGCTTCTTGTCAGTTGAAGCCCCATAAGAAGAACTACCTTTTTCATGATTTGGAGTTGGCTGCCATTATTCACGTATTGAAGATTTTGAGGCACTATATTCTATAGTGTGTCTTGTGAGGTATTTGTTGATCATTGTAGCCTTCATCACTTGTTCAAATAGAAGGATCTCAATTTGAGGCAGCGGAGATGGTTGTAGCTGCTAAAGGACTATGATATTACTATTCTGTATTATCCGGGAAACGCCAATGTAGTGGTGATGCCTTGAGTAGGAAGGTAGTGAGTATGTGTAGTTTTGCATTCATTCCTGTTAGTGAGAGACCTCTTGCAGTTTATGTTCAGGCTGGGTATTTCGAAGCCTAGCTGGGTTCTAGCCCTTGGGGTATCTCAGTTTTCCTTATTTAATCTCATCAGGGAGCGCAAATATGATGATCCTCATTTGCTTGTCCTCAAGGACAAGGTTCAGCAAAATGATGTCAGAGATGTGACTATTAGAGATAATGAGAAATTGAAGATCTAGGGCGGGAGCCCAATATAGATGGTTTATGGGAGTTGATTCTTTAGGAGGCCCACAACTCGTGGCATTCCATCCATACGGGTTACGCGAAGATGTACCATGATTTGAAACAACACTATTGATGGAGGAGAATAAAGAAGGATATAGTTGAGTATGTAGCTCTATGTCTCAATTGTCAGCAAGTAAAATATGAGCATCAGAGACCGGGTAGATTTCTTCAGAGGATAGAGATTCCAGAGTGGAAGTGGGAGCGAATCACTATGGATTTCGTAGATGCGCTCCCATAGACTTCGAGGAAGTTCGATGCTATTTGGGTGATTGTGAATCGGCTGACCAAGTCCGCGTATTTCATTCTAGTTGGTAGTACTTATTCTTCAGATCGGTTGGCTGATATTTACATAAGAGAGATTGTTCGCCTTCACGATGTGCCAGTTTTCATCATTTCAGATAGAGGCATGGAATTTACTTCGTAGTTTTGGAGAGCTGTGCAGCAAGAGTTAGGCACTCAGGTTGAGTTGAGCATAACATTTCACCCTCATACGGACAGACAGTTCGAGCACATTATTCATATACTGGAGGTCATTCTACGCGCTTGTGTCACTGACTTTGGGGGTTCATGGGACCAGTTTTTGCCGCTCGCGAAGTTTTCATACAATAACATTTATCATTCGAGCATTCAGATAGCTCCGTATGAGGCTTTATATGAAGGCAGTGTAGCTCTCTGGTGGGTTGGTTTGAGCCGAGCGAGGCTAGGCTAGGGCACTGACTTGGTTTAGGATGCTTTGGACAAGGTTAAATTGATTCAGGAGTGGCTTCATACGACGCAGTCAAGATAGAAGAGTTATGCTGACAAGAAGGTACATGGTGTGTCTTATATGGTCGGGGAGAAAGTTCTGTTAAAGGTTTCACCCGTGAAAGGTGTTTTGAGGTTTGGGAAGAAGATCAAGTTGATCCCTCGGTTAATTGGGCCTTTTGAGGTACTTTAGAGGATTGGGGAGGTAGCTTGCAAGCTTGCCGTAACACCTAGCTTGTTGAGTGTGCATCCAATATTTCATGTTTCTATGCTCCAGAAGTATATCGACGATCCATCTCATGTTTTAGATTTCAGCACGGTTCAGTTGGATGGTGATTTGACTTATGATGTGGAGCCAGTAGCCATTTTGGAGCAACAGATTCGAAAGTTGAGGTCAAAGGATATAACTTCAATAAAAGTGCAGTGGAGATGTCAGCCCGTGGAGGAGGCTAATTGGGAGACCGAGCGGGAGATGCGCAGCAGATATCCTCACCTATTTATGGCTCCAGGTATATTTCTAGACCCGTTCGAGGATGAACATTTGTTTAAGAGGCGGAGGATGTAACGACTCGGCCGGTCATTTTAAGAGTTGTAGCCTCTTCCCCCATTTACTGCTCCTTTTGTATTCTACAACTGTTATATAACTTCTTGGGTTAGTTGGTTCGGATCCGGAGAGATTTCAGAGTAATTCAGACACTTAGTCTCTTATTTGAAAGCTCAAGTTGGAAAAAAAATTGACCAGATGTTGACTTAAATTTAAACGACCTCAGATTTGAATTTTGACAGTTTCGTTAGCTCAGTTAGGTGATTTTGAACTTAGGAGCGTGTTTGAATTGTGGTTTGGAGGTCCGTAGTAGAATTAGGCTAGAATTGGCGAAAGTTAGAAATTTGGAAAGTTTGACCGGGAGTGGACTTTTTGATATCGGGTCAGAGAGGATTTCCAGAAATTGGAGTAGGTTCTTGGTGTCATTTATGACTTGTGTGCAGAATTTGGGGTCAATCGGACGTGATTTGATAGGTTTCGACATCATTTGTGGAATTTGGAAATTTTGAAGTTCATTAGGCTTGAATCCATCTGGATTTTGTGTTTTTGATGTTGTTTGAGGTGATTTGAGGATTTGGCTATGTTCGTATGGGGATATGAGACTGGTAGGTATGTTTTGTTGAGGTCCCAGGGGCCTCGAGTTGTTTCCGGCTTGTTTAACGGACTTGGATTGAATTTGAAGAGCAGTTGAAGTTTTGCAGCTGCTGGTGTAATATCACATGCGGAGTGGGTATCGCAGATGCGAGTTCATAGAAGCGAGAAGGGGTCATAGAAGCAGTTAAGGAAGAGGCTGGAAGAAGTCGCAGGTGGGAGGTCCTTTCTGCGTTACTGCGGATGTGTCAGTAGGCTCGTAGATGCGCATTTGGCACTAAAGGTTGACTCCGCAGAAGTGAGTTCGCTGGAGTAGAAAGTTGGATGCAGGTGCAGATCTAAGCACATAAGCGGGCTCTGGGGCGCACCTGCGAGTCCGCGGAAGACTCTAAGTAGCCACAGGTGCGAAAGGTCTCGACATAAACTTTAAATACGAGACTTTCGATTTTTACTTTGAGCTTGGACTTTGGTGATTTTTGAGAGGGTTTTCGAAGCGATTACTGAGGTAAGCTTCTTGTGTTCAACTTTCTCAATAATGATGTTTTCTCACTGATTTTACACCTAGTGTGTGCATTTTTGAAGTGAAATTTAGGGGTTTATGGCTAAGGATTTGGAGAGTGAATTTTGAGGATTTGGATAACCAAATAGTGTCGAATTTTGATAAATTTGGTATGGTTAGACTCATGAGTGAATGGGCTTTCGAGTTTTGTGACTATTGCCGGATTTTGAGATGTGGGCCCGGGGGCTAGGTTTGAGTTGATTTCAGATTTTGGGCTATAATCTCTCATGTTTCTTGTGGAATTGATTCCTTTATCCCATATTGATTGTATTGTACTGTTTGTGGTTAGATTCGGGGCATTTGGAGGCCGACTCGCGAGGCAAGGGCATTTGGGAGTAGTGTCTTGCTTGAATTGAGGTAAGTAACAATTATAAATCTGGTCATGAGGGTATGAAACCCCAGATTTTGTGTCATGTGATTACTTTAGAGGTGACGCACATGCTAAGTTACGGGCGTGTAGGCGTGCACCGAGGGGATTGTAACTTGGTCTGTCCCATGAAACTGTAAAGTTGAATATCTTGTTGTTAGTTATGTACTCACTATGTGTTATAGAAACTTGACTATAAATAATGTTAGAAACCATGTTTAGGCTATGTGTTGGTACTGTTGGATCCTAATAACTAGGGACTCTAGTTCATTTTACACTCCTTTTTACTTGAGTTTTAAATTAGAAATGCGAGCTCAAAAAGGAGTGAAATATGTACAAGTACCAAGAACAAGTCAAAGTACAGCTGTAATAGACCCACCATGATCGCAATCCCTTTAGTGCGGTCCGCGGTGATGAGATTCAGAGAGTGCAGATTTTTTAGGCTCAAGCACTATGGTTGCAACACATTTTGTGCGAATTGTAGTGGCCTCTTCGCGGCTGCAATCAATTTCATGCGGTACACAGAGAGGGGATTCATAGAGTTGGTATTTTGGGCAATTGAAGGTAGCGCGGTCCGCAGAGAATATTATGTGGACCGCAGTGAAGCCACCGTGGCCGTGGTGCATTTTATGCGGCCCTCGGTGGCCAGATTCAGAGAATGGAAAGTCAAGCCAAAAAGCCTCATCACGGCCGCGGTACATTTCCCGCGGTCCGTAAAACCTCCGCAGGGGTGTTTTTGTCAGGTATAGTATAAATACTTTCTTTTCACATTTTTAGGGTATCTTTTGTAATCTGTTAGTCTCAAGAGCACGTGAACGGTTGTTTGGTTCCATTTTGAGTAATTTCTAGCTACTTTAACACTGAATCTTCATTATCTTAGTTTGTAATTAAATATTATGGGTTATTCTTCATCTATTAATCAATTTTCTTCTATTATTATGAGTAGTTAGACCCACTAGATAGGGTTGTGGCTCAATTCTAGTGTAAGTATTTGATGGGTCTTTTGTTTTAAGGCTTAGATGTTTATGGGCGTTTGATATTTGGATTGATTTGAGTTTTTCATGTTGAATTAGTGGTTGCAAACACTAATTTGTGCCTTTTTGACTTGGGCTCTTCTTGAGAAAGAGGGTTTGAGTCTAGGAAAATTAGTCCAACAAGGAATTGGGGTGCATTCAAGAGATTGATAGCCCTAACTAAAGGGTTAAATCTAGAGATAGTAATACCCGACTTGAGCCTATATTGCTTGCACAATTTTGACACCCAATTGGTATTGAGAAAGTCAATTAGGGCATAGTCACTTAAGCTACTGAGAGGTATAGAGTGAGTAGTTTCATGCATTAGCTATATCGTAATCCCCAACATAACAACTTTGCCTTAGACTTTAGATCCCATCAAGTATTCACCTAGGAGGGAGTCACTTCCCTAGTGCCTCATCACCTATTAGACAACCCTACTAGCAATTATTCTTATTTAAATTTAGCATCTTGAAAGTAGAAGTAATCAAAAGAGCAATCATGATTTGAGGCATAATTAAGAGCATTACGCATTTCTAATTTAGATATAAATTCAATTCCCACATCTAGCTCCATGTGGATTCGATCCCGACCTATTCGGGTAAAAGCTGCATCGACCGCTCTCGCCGCTCTATAGTGGTGCAGGGTTGGCACCGATCACTTTTTGGTGCCGTTGTCGGGGAGCTAACGGTTTTGGATATATATCTAAATAGTTTTGTATATTTTTTTTCCTTCCTTCTATGATACTAATCTTTGTTTGATGCCAATTCAGGTACAAAATGGCGGCAAACAACAATAATGACCCTCTTGGAAATGTGATCGCGGGGGAGGAGGTTGATGACATCGGTGATGATGAGGTGCCTCTTGTACCTCAAGGACAATAGAGAGGCTGCCAGGCCAATGCCAATGATAATATTCCAGACCCTCCCCCGCCACCTCCAAGAGTGCCCCTCGGGTGATTCCCAACTAAGGATATGCTAGTATAATTGTCCCTTCCCGGATTCGAGCGGGCGATTTTCAAATGACCAATATGATGCTGACCTTGATGGAGCAACGAGGGTATTTCACGGGTGCTCTCGATCAAAATGCTTACAAGCACCTTAAAGGTTTTTGTTGATAAATATTGGGGGAGCAAGCAAACAAACGTGTCCGAGAATGCCTTGCAGTTGAGATTATTCCCTTTCTCTCTTCGAGGGAAGGCATTAGATTGGCTAGAGAGACTCTCCAACCACTCCTCCATACATGGGATGAGTTGGCAGACAAATTCATTGCAAAATTTTCTCGTCGGGTCACATGGCAACCTTGAGGGATGAAATCTTAACCTTCAAACAGGAGCCCAACGAACCACTACATGAAATATGGGAGCGATACCGGATGATGGTGAAGGAATGCCCAAACAATGATATGACTGAGGCAATGGTATAATGCACATTCTTCCAAGGTATTAAGACAACAAATCAATGCATAGTGGACCAACTAGCTGAGGGCAACTTCATGAACACGCCGTATGTTCAAGCTTTTAAAATACTGGATAAGATGGCGGACACTTCTTCCGCTTGGAAAAGTAGATCAAATGTGCCACAGGGTGACCCCACGGTTATTCACTTGCACAAAGAGCTCCATAATCATGGGCAGGCAATTGCAGAATTGACAACAACTATGAAACAACTAGCAAAGTTACAGTTACAATAGGTTAAAGCTCCACGATAAGTGAATGCTATGGAGGGTGTCAACATGTTAGTGAACAAAAGAAGATGAAGGGGGCAACAGAACCAGGGAAATTCGGATCAATACAACCAAGATAGAGGTGGGTTCCAAGATGATGGGTATGAAGAGCAAAATGAAGAATGCAATGCGTGAACAACTATCGCCAAATGGGAAATTCTTCGAACCAACAACAATAGAGGCCCCAAGGCAATTGGGGAAATCAATAGCAAGGGAACAATAATTGGAGGAACAACAACCAAAATCCTAATTGGGCAACCAGAACAATAGTCAGAATAATCAGGGTAACTGAAGTAACAACAACAACAACAATTGGGGTGGAAACAACAATCAGGGTGGTTGGAACAATAACAATAAAGGAAATCAGGGGCAAGGCTTTCAAAGGCCCCTAATGTATCAACAACCAAATAATCCACCCCCATTTCCATCCCAAGTTCCTAGTTCATCCAACAATGACATAGGGAAAATTGAAATGATGTTTGAACAGATGATGAAGAAGAATGCTGACTCGGATGCCCAGTTGGCTTCCCACAATACTTCAATCAGAAACTTGGAGGTTCAGTTAGGACAAAACTTACAATCCTTGAACATTCGCCCTAAGGAGGCTCCACCTAGTGATACGGTAGTCAACCCTAAGGGTGGAAAAAATATTGGGCATAAAATGGTGTTAACTACAAGGAGAGAACGAGGCGGTGATGTGAATGCCTCCAATCGACAAGCAATTTTGAGTGATGAAGTTGAGTTGCAAGAAAATGAGGTCCCTTTGGTGGTTGAAAATTGATTGAGGAACTTGAATGAAGAAGTAAGGATTGATATCCAAGATAACGAGGTGGAAACACAAAATGACGTGAACCCATCTAGGGAACATGTAATAGACATTCTGAAAATGCTTGTGCCTAAAGACAAGACACCTTTGCCAAGGCCACCTCCACCTTATCCTCAAAGACTAGCTAAGCAGAAAAATGAGAATCAGTTCAAGAAATTCATTGACATGATGAAGAGCTTATCCACTAATGTGCCTTTAGTGGAGGCTCTAGAACAAATGTCAGGTTATGCTAAATTCATGAAAGACTTGGTTAAGAAGAAAAGATCCATGAATTGTGAAACTATCAAGATGACTCACCAAGTGAGTGCAATAGTACATTCAATGGCTCTGAAGCTAGAAGATCTCGGTGCTTTCACCATTGGGAGTGCAGACTTTGCTAAAGGTCTATAGATTTGGGGGGCAAGTATCTACTTGATACCCTACTCAGTTTTCAAGACTTTGGGTATTGGACAACTGAGGCCGACTTCCATGAGATTGCAAATGGCAGATAGATCAACAAAGAGACCATTGGGTATTATTGATGATGTTCTTATCCGGGTGGACAAGTTTATCTTGCCGGTTGATTTTGTAATTCTTGATTATGAGGTAGATTTTGAGGTGCCTATAATTTTGGGAAGACCTTTCCTTGCAACTAGGAAGGCCTTAGTTGATGTAGAAGCAGGGGAACTCACTTTTCGAGTGGGTGATAAAAAAGTGGTCTTTCATGTGTGTAAGTCAATGAAGCAGTCCAACTGTGCTAAAGTGTGCTCATTTGTGGATCTTGTCACGACAGTGATAATTGATGATACTAGTGAAATGATCAATGTGGAGGATCCTTTAGAGGCATTTTTGTTGAATATTGATGTAAATGAGGACGAAGGCCGTGTGGAGTGTGTCAATGCTTTATATGGAATGGGCTCTTACTCTTATGAGCCTAGAAAGTTATATTTGGATCTTGAGAATAGGAAGACTCCACCAATAAAGCCTTCAATCAAGGAACCTCCGGTGTTGCAGTTAAAGTCATTGCCTCCATACCTCATGTATGAATTCTTAGGCCCTAGTTCAACTTTGCCAGTTATTCTTTCCTCTTGTCATACTAACATGTAGGTAGATTCCACATTGGCGATGCTCCAAAAGCAGAAGAAGGAAATTGGATAGACTCTAGCTGATATTCGGGGAATAAGCCTCGCCTTCTGTATGCACAAGATTATTCTTGAAGATGATGCAAAGCCCTCCTTGGAACATCAAAGGAGTTTGAACGAGGCAATGCAAGAAGTTGTGAAAAAGGAGGTGATCAAGTAGTTGGATGTCGGGATTGTGTACCCCATCTCTGATAGTTCTTGGACTTCATCAGTGCAGTGTGTGGCGAAGATGGGTGGCATGGCCGTGGTGACCAATGAGCAAAATAAACTAATTCCTACTCGGACAATCACTGGATGGAGGGTGTGCATGGATTACCGCAAGCTGAACAAACTGACTCGTAAGGATCACTTTCCATTGCCTTTCCTTGACCAAATACTTGATCGATTTGCTGGGAGTGCCTTCTATTGTTTCTTGGATGGGTATTCTGGGTACAACCAAATTTTGATTGCTCTGGAAGATCACGAGAAGACTACCTTCACTTACCCATATGGTACTTTTTCCTTTTCTAGGATGCCATTTGGGTTGTGTAATGCACCAGCTACATTCTAGCGGTGTATGATGGCCATTTTCACCGATATGGTGGAAGATATTTTGGAGGTGTTCATGGACGACTTTAGTGCCTTGGGTGACTCATTTGATGAATGCTTGAAGAACCTTGATAGGGTGTTGGCCCGGTGTGAAGAAACTAATCTTGTGCTCAACTGGGAAAAATGCCATTTCATGGTTGAGGAGGGCATAGTCATTGGCCATAAAATTTCAAAACATGGCATAGAGGTGGACAAAGCTAAAATAGAGGTAATTTCAAGGCTTCCACCCCTACTTATGTCAAGGGGGTTAGAAGTTTTCTTTGGCATGTGGGGTTCTACCGTAGATTTATCAAAGACTTTTCGAAGGTAGTGAATCCTTTGTGCAAGCTATTGGAAAAGTATGCTAGGTTCATGTTCGATGAGAGATGTATGAAAGCTTTTGAACTTCTCAAGCACAAATTGACCACCACTCCTATTATTTCCGCACCCAATTGGAGCTTGCCTTTTGAGCTTATGTGCGACGCGAGTCAAAGAGTGAAATAAATGTTTCATCCCGTGTACTACACAAGCAAGACAATGAATGATGCTCAAATGAACTACACGATGACTGGAAAAGAGCTTTTGGCTATTGTGTTTGCAATGGAAAATTTTCAGCCGTATCTCATGGGCACCAAAGCTATAATGCATACCGATCATGCCGCTCTTCGGTACTTGATGACGAAGAAAGATTCCAAAGCTAGGCTGATGAAATGGGTCTTGTTACTTCAAGAGTTTGATTTGGAAATTGTGGACCGGAAAGGTAGTGAAAACCAAGTGGCAGACCACTTGTCCCACTTTGAGGAGTAGGGGAGGCCTCGTGATGGCCTAGAGATCAACGATTCATTTCCTGATGAGCAACTACTTTTTGTGTCGATAAATAATATGCCATGGTTTGCAGATGTTGCTAATTTCCTTCTGACTGGTATAATCCCGTATGCGCTCTCTTCTAACCAAAGGAAGAAGATCAAACGAGATAGTTTGGATTTCTATTGAGATGAGCCGTACTTGTTCAAGATTTGCACTGACGGAGTGATCCGGAGGTGTGTCCCAGAGGATGAGCAATTGAATATCTTAGAGGCTTTTCATTCCTCTCCCTATGGTGACCATCACGGTGGGGCAAGGACAGCTTCGAAGGTTCTTAGTTGTGGGTTTTATTGGCCAACTTTGTATAAAATTGCAAGTGAAATTGTGAAGAGGTGTGACGAATGTCAAAGAGCAGGCGGAATTTCGAAGAAAGATGAGATGCCTCTTAATACTATCCTTGAAGTTGATATTTTTATGTATGTGTCATTGATTTTATGGGTCAGTTTGTTAGCTCGTGTGGAAACACATACATTCTTGTGGCGGTTGACTATGTTTCAAAAAGGGTTGAAGCCATGGATTTACCTAACAATGAGGCCCGAAGTGTTGTTGCGTTTCTCAAGAAGATCATTTTTACTAGGTTTGGCACTCCTCGTGCAATCATAAGTGATGGGGGTCTCATTTTTGTAATATAGCTTTTGACACTTTGCTTGCAAAGTATGGTGTCAATCACAAGGTTTCTACTCCTTATCATCCTCGGGCGAGTGTCCAAGTTGAAGTCTCAAATAGGGAAATCAAGAGTATATTGTCAAAGATGGTCAATGAAAATAAGATCGATTTGTCAAAGAAATTGGATGATGCTCTATAGGCTTATAGGACTACTTACAAGACTCCGATTGGTATGTCTCCGTACCAGTTGGTGTTTGGGAAAAGCTTTCCATCTACCGGTTAAGTTAGAGCACAAGGCAATGTGGGCTTTGAGGAAGCTGAATCTTGAATGGGAAGTGGCAGCAAAGCTTCGTGTGGAGCAACTTAATGAACTTGATGAATTCTGGTTCCATGCCTACTCCAGTCCGTCCTTGTACAAGGACAAGATGAAGTATATTCATGATAAGTATGCTCGTAGCAAGGAGTTCAAAGTGGGTGATTTGGTTTTCTTGTTCAATTCTCGGTTACGTCTATTTTCGGGAAAGCTTAAGTAAAAATAGAGTGTACCTTTTGAAGTAGTGCTTGTGGCTCTGTTTAGCGCACTTGACTTGAATAACAGAAATGGAGAGATCTTTAGAGTTAATGGGAATAGAGACATGCATTATCTTGGCAAGATTGATGATATCCATGTGGTGGCAATGATCCATCTAAAGTGATTTGATGGTAACCTGCATCGTGCCGCGACATTAAATCAGACGCATCTTGGGAGGCAACCCATGTGTCTTTCTTTTTATTTTTCATTGATTTTCTTTTTAGTGTAGGATTTGCTTTTTGACTAACTGGTTGTGAGATGTGTAGGATTTTTTTGATGCAGTGCAGGACCAAGTTGGAAAAATGTGCACACTCTGAAGTTTGCACTGTGTCCGCATTGCATTTCTTGCGGCCACAAGGGCCTTAGTACGGGGGCAACATTTTAATGCCCTCCGCAGTGTTGATTGGTAAAAATAGGGGTTCTCTGAAGTCTGTCACCGCGGATGCAATGCAATTTATACGATCTGCGGTGGACCGCTGCATCTGCAGACCATTTCTTGTGATCCGCAGTGGCTGTCTCCCCAGTGCTTTGTGTTTTTGAGTACCGCAGACCACCACCACCAACAACAACAACAAACCCAGTCTATTCCTAATAGGTGGGGTCTAGGGAGGGTAGTCTGTACGTAGACCTTACCCCTACCTAATGCAGGTAGAGAGGATGTTTCCAATATAACCTCGGCTCAGGAAGGACAAGAAGAAGAAGTGGAAAGTGTAAAAAATAAGGGGATAAAGGATAAATAGTACCAAATAATAGTAGCAGGTAATACAATACCCGAGGCAAACACAACCACATAACGTAATAGAAATCTAAGAATATGAAGGGACATGAATTCTACTAAGACTAACGGTGAACAACTATAAACTACCTACTAACCTTCTACCTTAAACATTGACCTCCATACCCTCCTATCAAGGGTCATGTCCTCAGTGAGCTAAAGCAGCGCCATATTGTGTCTAATCACCTCTCCCTAATACTTCTTAGGCCTACCTCAACCTCTTCTTAAACTCTCCATAGCCAACCTCTCAGACCTCATGACAGGAGCATCAATGCTTCTTCTCTTAATATGTCTGAACCATCTCAGCCTCGACTCTCGCATCTTGTCCTCCACAGAGGCTATTCCCACTCTGTCCTGGAAAGATTGATTCTTAATCCTATATCTCCTTGTACACCCACACATCTATCTCAACATCCTCATCTCTGCTACGCGCATCTTCTGCAGATGGGAGTTCTTGACTGGCCAACACTCAGCCCCATACAACATAGCCGGTCGAACCACCGCTAGATAAAACTTACCCTTAAGTCTTAGCGGCACATTCCTATCACACAAAACACCGTAAGCGAGCCTCCACTTCATCTATCCCACTCTGATGCGATGTGCGACATCTTCGTCAATCTCCCCGTTACCCTGGATAATAGACCCGAGATACTTAAAACTCGCTCTCTTGGGGATAACTTGAGCATCAAGCTTAACCTCTACATCTGCATCATGGGTCCCGTCACTGAATTTGCACTCCAAGTATTCTATCTTGGTTCTACTGAGTTTGAAACCTTTAGACTCCAAGGTTTGTCTCCAAACCTCCAACCTCGCGTTAACTTCGTTACGCGTCTTGTCAATCAACACTATATCATCAGCAAATAGCATACACCAAGGCACCTCCCTTTGGATGTGTCACGACAGTACATCCATCGCCAAGGAAAATAAAAATATGCTAAGAGTCGATCCCTGGTGCAACCCCATCACCATAGGGAAATGCTCTGAGTCACCCCACACGGTCCTCACCCGAGTCTTAGCATCATCATACATGTCCTTAATCACCCTAATGTACGCTACCAGAACGCCACTAACCTCCAAACACCTCCATAGGACCTCCCTCGGTACTTTATCATAGGTATAGTGGGTCCCAGGTTCCTTTTCTATAAATAGGACCTTAGGGCTTCATTTATCCTTTTTGCTCTTTGCTCTCTCAATAGTAACAAAAATTCATTGTTCATCAACCCTAGCTGTGCAAATTAAATCTCTCATCTTCATTCATCTTTAATGCATCTCATCACTGGTACTTTTAATCTTTCCCTAGTTTTTAAACTTTGTTATTTTCTTTTAATTAGTTTGTTTTACTTCTTTTTCTTCTCTTTTTCTTTCAATTTGTAGCGTAGGTTTACATCATGCCATGTAGATTAGAGTTAATTAGTGAAAGATGATGATTAAGTACCTAGGGGCTTGATAATGAGTGAATTTAAGCTAACAATGAGAAAAATATTGAAACCCTAGGTTGGTATTGCTGAGTGTTGTTGACTGCATACCGCTATTGATTTTATGTGATCTACGATGGCTCTTTGCCACCATGATTGTTTTTATGCGGTCTACACTGGAAAACATCAAAGGAGTCTATAGTTAGGACCGCGGTCGTGGTTAATATTTTGCGGTCTGCGGTGCCCTACCGCTACCATAGACCATTTTTTACGGTCCGTGGTTCCCTGATTCAGAGAGTGGGTACTCTGACCCCCACCTCAATATGGATCGCGGTGTTCTTTGTGCGGTTCATGGTGGTTTAGTTTCCTACATATTCTTCACTGATACTTCGGATATTGTGATAGTAACACGTTTTAACTAAATCCCACTTGCAGACAATGGTCAAATCATGAGGCGGTGGTGACAAACAAAAGGGAAAAGTTGAGTCATCTCGGGGTAGGGGCGAGGAATGATAAGATTGACCCCCCCAAGTTCGGCAGGCAATTAAGGAGACCAGAAATTCAATAAAGGTTGGTGATAGAGCTACTTCCCATTCAGACAGAAGTGAGTATGTTCCCTCCTGGGAGGCGTCTGACTCTGACTTAGTGTCGGAGTATGTTCCTGACTTACCGGAGAGGCCTAGATTGAGAGATACACCTCCGAGATCTCTTACTGCTCAAGCTTCAATTCCAATTTCTTCTGAGTCATCTGAGGGCTCAGCTGAGAGTAGTGACATTGCCTCTTCCACCTCACCTACAACTTCAACACCCCGTGAGGATCCTGTAGAAGAAGAAGGAGGGGGTGAGCCCCAAGTAGGAGGGGTAGATAGAACCAGGAAACTGGAGGCTTGGCAAGATAGGTTTGTGAGTGAATTGGCATACCACAAGATAAAAGAATGGTGGACCGAGAGGAAGTTGATACTTGAACGGACATTCATTGATAGGGAACTTTTGCCTCACAACCCTAATATGAGGAGGCAATTCAAAGAGACAGTGGGCTAGGACTATTTTGATATGCAATGTTGAGGATGCAAATGAGCACTTGGTCAAGGATTTCTACACTAATGTTGCCCACATAAAAAAAGGCTCTAAAGTGACTAAGGTACGAAATTTGACAGTGAAGTTCGATGGGCAGACAATCAATGACTACCTGGGCTTTTTGGAGAAGCTAAATCACTATATTTAGATAAGGTTGTGAGCACGTGATTTTTGCCTCACAAGAATTACTCCCACAAAATCAAAACAAAAATATTTGTTTTATTAGGTGAAATTTTTGATATTTTTTGGTAATTGTTTGCATTTGTATGGGCGTGTTTGTTGTTTAAATTAATAAAAAAATATAAAAATATATTGCATTTACATTTTAGGATTTAATTTTACAATTAGAAGTAATTAAGTTTGTTTTACAAAAATGGAAAATCACAAAACATATGTTTTTGCATTTTTGGCATTTAATGTTCAATCGCATGATTTTGTTTATAATTGGTGTTTAGTTTTGTGTGATAATTATCATTAAGGGTTAATTAGTATTTTCTAAGGTAATTTTGATTTTTACAATTTAATTTAGAATTTTGGTAATTAGGAATTAAAAAAAAAAGGAAAATAAAAAAAGGAAGAAATGAAATAAAGAGAAAAATCGGAACTGGGCCCAATTTTGAAATTAAAATCAGGCCCAAAGCACGCCCATATCTGGCCCAAGTGATCAGGTCTCTCAAGACACCCAAACAACGTCGCTTTAAGTCACGTTCGATCTCAGCCGTCTATCTCATAATGATCTACGACCAAGATCATCTCATCCTGTAACCCGCATCCAGCCCGACCCGTTACCCGGTTCAAACCGATCCCCCGCTTAAACCAAACGATGTTGTCTCCACATTAGTAAATAATCCAGGCCGTTGATCTCGTTTGATCAAACGTCCGGGATCAATTCCCCCCCCCCCCCC
>MU741777.1:31221-46225 GCA_026770625.1 Nicotiana glauca
CCCAAGCCAACCCTCCTTCTCATCGTCTCTAACGATCAGAGACCCCAAACAACCCTCAGCCTCACTCCGCCGCTGACCGCCCGCCGGAAATCGCCCATGGCGGCGGTCAGTCACCAAACCCCACCAAAATTACACCCCTTCTTCCCCATAACCTCCTCATCTCCAATCCACTGTCAGTTTCCTTCAAATCCCAACCAATCCCTTCGAATAATCGATCGAAGGATCAGTCAAAAACCTTAATCCGCCCAATCACCACCAAGTTAACACCCTAGGTCCCCCTCCTTCTCCTATGACCATACCCAGTATTAGTTTTCCTCGAATCACCCTAGAACCCTTCAAATCTCAGTTTGAAGACATGAACCCTAGTGCCGCCACAAGATCCTTTGGTGGCGGCGCTGAACCTAAACCCTCCCCAAGTCACACCCTTGAACCTCTAAGACTACCCTCGCCCCAAATCCCATGATGTTTCAGCTCGAACCAGCTGGAATTTGCCAAATGTTAAATCGGTTGGGCGAGACCTATAGAGCCAAGACCTGGAACCTACCCGAGTAAAAGGGGAAATTTGAGGTTCTTAACCGACTTTAGTCAAGTGTTTTCAACTGAGAACACTCGATTAAAGTCCGTTTGGACCTCAAAAGTTCAAGTTGAAGTTTTAATGGAAACTGAGTGGAATCTGGTATGAGATTTTGAGGTATTTTACTTCTTTTTCTTTTCTATTTTTGTTGTTGATTATCTGTTTAAGCTGTGTTGCATTTCATCATCTTTTCAAATTTATTTCGCTCTTCTCTTTCGGACCTTTTTTCTGGTCCAATTTTTCTCATGTGGTTGGTTGGCATATGCTGAATTGATTGAGTATGTTTGTTCTTTAGTTTGATCTTAAAAGTCAGTGTCTGTAATGTTCTTGTATAAACTATGGCTATTTTTGTAATTGATTGCTGGTATTATATGCTCAAATTGTTTTACTTTCGTGTGATGTTCGTTTTCCTTCTCTTTGTTTTTCATCGTTGTATATGAATTCAGTTTGTTTTTCGTTCAGTGTATATCACAGTGTTCCTTGTTCGTATTTAGGTTTAATTTGGAATTAGGATAGTTTATTCCCTAAATCATTGTGTTCTTGTTGTAATGTTGTTTGGTTTGGTTTGGTTTGAATTCAATTGTTGTTTGAGTTTGCTGAGTTAAGTAACGGTTGCTTCCCTGAATTCTCAATTCATTTTCCTTTATTTTTTTGGTTGTTTTTATAAACAATATAGACTATAAGGAATAGCCTCGATCCATCTGTAGCCTGGTGGTGCTTTAGCTTCATATTCATTTGTTTCAGTTGAATTAGGAATCAATTAGGAATTGGATATAGCTTTGGGTCTGTTACAGTTTGAAGGGGATCAGGGTAGTAGTCATAAAGGTCAGGACAGGACAGTAATTCCTAGGGGATTTCAGGGGTAATTCAGGGGTTAGTTTGGGCATAAGGTGGCTGCTAAAGGATTGAATAGAGACAAGGGTTAGTGGGGTTGGAAAAATTAAAAGACAGTGTTAAGTGGGATTAAATAGTTAAAAGATACTAATAGTGGAAGACTACTTTCTGATTTTAAGGGTTGAAAGAAGTTAATTTATTGTCCACTAGTTGCCTAAAATCAGGAAAAAGGGTTGGAGAGGATATAAAAGGGAGAATAAATTCTGAAAAAAGGATGGGTTATTTTTTGACATTTTCTGCCATACACACACATAAGAATACACTGAGAGTACACTCTGAAAATCTAAAAGGGTTCAAAAAAAAGGCATTGAAAGAGAGTTGGAAGAGTTCTTAGATAACATTTTGAAAGCTAAGGCAATCAGTTTTTCAGAGCTAAATATCAGTTTTTGTCTTTGGAGAGAAAGAGAGAGATAGGAGAACTTAAAAAGAAAATAGATAGTCTTTCAGGTTCTGCTTTTGGTTCCCTCTTGGTCCTAAAATCAGTCTAAAAATCAATTTTCAAAGAGCATTTTGAGAGCTAAAGCATTCAGTCTTAAAGAGTGTTGAGAGTTTGGGAATACTTCTAAAAAGCATTGAAAAAGAGTTGGAAGAGTTCATAGACAACATTTTGAGAATTCTTAAGAGCATCTTTTTTTTTATCAGTTCAGAGAGAGGTCAAAAGCTGTTAAGCATTTCAATTTTGGAGAGTGAGGAAAGGTCATTGTTACATTAAAAAGAAAACCTGGTTGTTTGCATTTTAGTCCCAGTGTTCAGACTTGAGTTTTGGTATTATTTTGGGGTTGTTCTATCGAGCCTGTTTGGTTTTCTAAAAAAAAATTTGGGCTTCGAATTTGGTTTGAACTGCTGCTGTTGGGTTGTTATTGTATTGCTGTGTTACCTACTGGTGCTGATTTCTCCTTTCTCTTGTTGTAACTCAATCTCCAGGTACACATTCTCTGCTGTAATTCCAGATCTGAAAAATGGAATAAAACTACTCGTTTGTGGACCCTGAAATATGCCTGTTGTTGGTTACGTACTAATAGTTAATAGATATCAGACGTGTTATTCAATATAGTTTAACGTCAATTCGTCATGTATAGACTGTGGACTGTGTTGGAATATTATGTTTACTTATAGAATGTTGGTTTGTTTCAAATTACTTCAAAACTTGTAATAGTTTTTTTTATTCAGTAGAAGTAACTCAGCCCGTAATTAGTAACTAAAGTGGTATTAGGATTTGAGTTGATTAATCACCAATATCAGTTTGTTCTTACATTTTACCAGTAGGCACGAGTTGGGTTCGAACAAGACTTGTTAATGTTCCTTTAAATGCTAATGATAATAGACTTTTCAAGTGTTTATTAAGCTTAACAAACTCTCGAGTGAGCATTAGCGATTAAGGTTAGTTTTAATTTCAAATAATTGTAAAATAAGGAATTCCAAATGGTTTTGAATTTCATGAAGTTAATTCCAATAGTTCAATTCATTTAATAATGTTAGTTTAAATTAGTTAGAGAACAGTTAGTTTGTTGATAATATTGTTGTCAACCTCATGTTCTATTTGCAATCTCAACTATAGTATATTCACTAATAGAATAAGGAACGAAACAATCTCCCATTGTACAAATTCGATTGTAATTTTCCGTTTGTGTTTGTTTTAATCTAATAACTAATAAGTTAGGGCATTTTCAAGCATTTAATTAATTATGACCTTTCCTTTATTGTTTTAGAGACAAATAAATAGCAAATCATAGTCGCCTTAGGATATCCTTAAATAAAATAAATGAGACGAGCCTCGCCAAATAAAACGCACAAACTACGGGGCCCTCATGAATGTATATATTAAAATACTTAGATTTCGGGACGAGCTGTTTAGCGAATTTTACGGCCTTCTCCAAAAAATAATAATGTGTTAGTCTCTTTAGGCACGTCTTTAATAATTTTACTTTCCTAAATTCGGGTGTGCATTTTATGCGACCCAAATCCAAATCCCAAAACGTTGAATAAAATGTGTCGAGGATCCGGGTGCATTTCATTTGACGTGATCCAAAAACATATTTTAAACGGCGTTCAATTCCTTTAAAAAATAATTAAAAGCGGTTAAAAGTTAAAATTTGCACATAAGTTAAAGCATGTTTTAAAATCAGATAAATAAACCGAATATAACAGTTAAGCGACCGTGCTAGAACCACGGAACTCAGGAATGCCTAACACCTTCTCCCGGGTTAATAGAATTCCTTATCCGGATTTCTGGTTTGTAGACTGTAATATAGAGTCAACTTTTTCCTCGATTCGGGATTCAAATCGGTGACTTGGGACACCATAAATCTCTCAAGTGGCGACTCCAACTCTTAATAACAAATCTCGTTTCGATTGTCCTTTAATTGGAAAAACTCCCTTTACTACACCTTTCGCGGGGTGCAGTAGGTAAAAGGAGGTGTGACAAAGGTAGCATTGGGCGAGGTGGCCCGTCCGTAGTTAGCAGAATACCTGGCACTCTCGGGTACCACCCCAGCATGGTTGTGACGACCTGACCTGTCGTCTCATGTGTTACTGCTCCGTTTTCCCCGTTTATTGCTTCTTCATATTTCATTATCGGTATGTGGTGTGTGAGAGTTGATATGGATTGGTTTTGATAAGAAATGAGGCACTTAGTCTCTTTAAGGAAAGCTTAAGTTGGAAAAGTCAACCGAAAGTTGACTATTGAGGTAGAGGGCTCGGATGTGATTTTTGGTGATTCGGTTAGCTTAGGGAGGTGAATTGTGACTTAGGAGCGTGATCGGAATTTATTTTGGAGGTCCGGTGTAGAATTAGGCTTGAATTGGCGAAGTTAGTATTTTGGAGATTTCCGGTTGATAGGTGAGATTTTGATCCGAGGGTCGGAATGGGATTCCGAGAGTTGATGTAGCTTCATTGGGAGATTTTGGATATGTGTGCAAATATTCAGTTCATTCGGACGCCGTTTGGCAGGGTTTTTGATCGAAAGTGCATTCCGGAAGTTTTTGAAGAACTTAGACTTGAATCTGATGTGACTTGATGGTTTTAGCGTTGTTTGATGTGTTTTGATGATTGGAACAAGTTTGAATGATTTTATAGGACATGTTGGTGCTTTTGGTTGAGGTCCCGGGGGCCTCGGGGTGAATTCGGGTGGTTAAACGGAAGGTTTTTGGAGTTAATTGCAGGTTCAACTTTACTGGTATCTGTTGGTTTCGCACCTGCGGTAATGGGACCGCAGGTGCGGTCTCGCTGAAGCGATTGGAAGATGCGCAGAAGCAGAAGTCTTGGCCCTTGCCAGATTCCGCATGAGCGGAAGGAGGACTGCATAGGCAGCGTCGCAGAAGCGAGATAGGCCTCGCAAGAGCAGAATTTGGAACCCTGGTCAGGTTCTGCAGAAGCGAGACATTGGATCGCTTAAGCGGTCCTACAGATGCGATTAGGGACCGCAGAAGCGGAAAGTTGCTTTAAGTGAAATTCCGCAGGAGCGGAAAAATGACCGCAGAAGCGGTATCGCGGAAGCGGAAACCCCTGGAGTCAGAAGGGTTTTATATTCATTTTTGTTCCGCGAAGCTTATGTTATTTCCACCATTTTTGAGCGAGCTTTGAGAGCTTTGAGGCATTTTTGAAGAGGGATTCAAGGAGGAATGTTTAGAGGTAAGTCCCTTGGCTTAAATACACGAGATTATGGTAGATTTAGCATGGAAATTGTTTGAAATTCATTAAAAAGGGGTAAAGCTGGGGCTTGAGTTTTGATATTTCAATTTGGGATTTGATAGGTCATTTGAGCTCGGATTTGGGAGTCCTTGGTATGTACGGACTCATGGCGAGACGAGGAATCGGGTAATGTGAGTTTTGTAATTTTTCTAGAAGTGGGCCAGGGGCTCGAGTTTTGCTAGTTTCGAGATTTTTGTTATGTCTTGATTGTTTTCGATTGGGTATTGTCCCCTTAACATATTGTGATGTATTCACTCTGATTTTGGTTAGATTCGACGCGCGTGGAGGCCAATTTGAGGGGAAAAGGCGCCGCGAGCGAGGAATTTCACCGGTTCGAGGTGAGTAATACTTGTAAATGATATCCTGAGGGTTTAAAACCCCGGATTTGCACATTATAGTGTTGTATTGAGGTGACTTGCACGCCGGATATGAGCGTGGGGTAGAGCACCTTTGGGGATTGTGACTTGGTCCATCCCGGTTGTTGATTTTACTGCGTATTTAACTATGACGTGTTGTTTTTCACTATGACTTGGGCTTGTTTCTCATATTTGGGGCTTATTGCCGACTGTTTGAACTCCTTGTGAGCTATCATCATTGTTTTCCTTACTATTTGAAATATTATTTGAACTCAGTCCATTTGAATTACACTGTGTCATGAACTCAGCTATATTTTCACTCAACCTTGAGTTTTTTAACTGATATTTAAACTATTGTTTGAGCTGAGCATTATTATTTTTACTGACGCCCGAGAGGCTTATGATTATTCTTGGACTGATTGAGCCCGAGGGACATATGTGAGGATATGTCGAGTGTATTGTGAAGAGGCTTTCAGGCCTCGAGTGTATTGTGAGGAGGCTTTCAGGTCTCGAGTGTATTGTGAGGAGGCTTTCAGGCCTCGAGTGTATTGTGAGGAGGCTTTCAGGCCTCGAGTGTAGTGTGAGGAGGCTTTCAGGCCTCATGTTGATATGTACAGGCTTTCATGCCTTATAATGATATAGCGCTTGGGTTGTAGGATCCCCTCCGGAGTCTGCACACCCACAGTGAGCGCGGGTACCCTGATGTGAGTTGGGAGTGAGCCCAAGGGGCTGATGTGAGTTGGGAGTGAGCCTGAGGGGTTGATGTTGTACCATGTGATTGAGACTGAGCCCGAGGGGATGATACTGTTCTGAGCGGTTGATATTGAGCCCGAGGGGCTGGTGCTGTTTGAGTTGTGTCCGAGGGGCGAACTTTTGTGTGCTCATCTTACATACTTATTTTTATTTTTACCTGTTATACTGTGGTATTTGTGCCCGAGGGGCGAATTTTCTGTGCTAATCAACACTAACTATTTTTAAACAATTTTTGTAATTATTGAAAAGACCATTTTCAAAAGAGGTTTGAACTGAGCCGAAACATTTCTAAAGAGTTCATTGATTTCACCGTTTTCTCGGAAATTGTACCCGTCTTCTATATAGCCTGTTGGTTGCTTTACGAGATTTCTTGCTGCTCAGTTATTATTTACTTTTATTACTTATTGAGTTGGAGTACTCACCTTACTCCTTGCACCTCGCGTGCAGTTGCAGGTATTGTTCATCCAAAAGCGGGTTAATAGCTGATTGAAGGTATTACTACTGTAGTGGGCAAGGTGACCGCCAGCTTTTGCGGCACCGGACTTCATCTTTTGATTCCATATTTTATTCTGTATATTATTATTGACCCAGTAGTTGTGTCCAGTCTTCTTTAGATGCTCGTGACTTGTGACACCCCGGTCGGGTTATGTTGGGTTGTAGATATTGATTATTATTGTCATTAAATGCATTTATCTATCCTTTTATATTTAATAATATTGAAAAGGGCGTCGTTGTTCTGTTGGCTGGCCTTGTCTTCACGAGAGGCGCCATCAAGATCGGGTTTGGGAATTTGGGTCGTGACAAGTTGGTATTAGAGCCATGGGTTACTAGGTCTCACGAGTCATGAGCAGGTTTAGTAGAGTCTCGCAGATCGGTACAGAGACGTCTGTATTTATCCTCGAGAGGCTGTAGAACCTTTAGAAAAATTTCACTTTCTTAGAATTCTTATCGTGCGTACTTGATTCAGCTTGAGATATAATTCTTGAAATTCCTTCCTCACGTCTGTATGCGCACATGGGCGCTCAGTATTATATGTGCCTTGATGGTTTGTGATTCCCCGATCAAGGGGCGAGATGTGATCTTCGTGAGTATGTTGGGCCATTCTGGAGGACTTGAGGCCAGATCTTTGCCTATGGCTGGAGCACCGAGGTGCTGATTGTGTGAGCAAGTGTTTTGAACTTGTATGTTCGGTATTGTCCTTATTAGCCAAAATGGCGGTTGGATATCTATGTGAGGAGTATGTTAGTACTGCGGGGTGTATCTAAATGCCTTGGTAGTGATGAAGAAGTTTGCTGGATAATAAATGAACTGTTAAGTGTTCTATTGCTATTGTGATCTGTGTAGTCCCGAATTATGGGCGTGTAGGGAATATTTTCGTGTCTCCTAGTTGGGAAGTGAAGTGCATTACATGTGGCGGTATGATTTCAGACCCAGGAAGACTAAACGACTGTGTAGTGTGTATGACGGTGGAAGGTGTGCTAAAATACTAAACTGAGACGAAGCAGGTGGGTTATCTCCTGCGGAGTGTTCTTAAGTGGTATGGTTCTTATGTATATCGATAGAAGATCTCATGTGTAATTGAAGAGTATGTGTCGAAATTTGATAAATTCGGGTCGTTCAAGAGGGTGGACTCAACTGATGAGGGGATGAATGCGAGATTTGTAAAGGATTTCAGTACCAAATGATCTGTGTTTTCATAAACTAGTAGATGATTTGAGTTTAACCTCACTATGGTATTGTGGCATCATTAGAGTAAAAGTATTATGGGTTATTAAATGTGTCCTGATAGATGGCTTTGTGCCAAGTTGGGGAGGTTGTTATTGATTAGCTGATCGCACGGTTATGTGCTATGTTGTTTTCGTTTCGAGGTATGCTAACGGATCAGTCCTGGTTGCAGAAAATGAGCCAATGATGGCACGAGTGAAGCAAAATTTTGATAAAGGTTATATGGTGCTTCGTAGATGTGAGGACATAATAGGATGTCTTGAGCTATTGTTGATAAAGAATGCTTAGTGTATAGAGAAGGAAGATGTTCGTTTGTATTGGAATGAGATCATATCATGCGGTGTTAGAGTGCTAATAAGGCACGAGTGGCTCTGTTCGTTGGGTCAGGTAATTTGTAGTTTGAATAAGAGTGAATGAATTTCGAGGACGGTCCTAATGTGTTCAAGATTCTACATGTGACAACCAGGTGTCTTAAGGTTGTGTATGTTGTTAGAGATTGTGTTTTCATTATAGATATCAAGACTTGTGGTATTTTATGTTAATTATGGGATTCTATGTATCAGTATCTGGGAAGTAATGGTAACGAATTCTAGATTCTTAGGAATTTCTTCGGGGTAAAGTACTCTGGAATGTGGTATTTCTGGGAACGATTGAGAGAGTATTCAGTGGCCATGGGTCTTAGACAGTGTGGTCTTATGTGCGAGTCTCGTGTGGTAAGCCTGGATTGAGGCATTGTGATGCTACAGTGAGGGAGAAATATCAAGTGGATGATGAATAAAAAGAGAAATTTGATAGATGGAATAGCTTGATAGTAGACCGAATCGGTATGGTAAGGATATGATTAATTCTTCGTATGTATTCGAGGTAATGAGCTTTTGCTGGTATTGTGAAGCAATGCTCTTGGGTTTTGACGACTTGCTTAGTGTGATTTGGTTAGAAGGATTGAGTCATGGTAGTGTAGTTTGCGCAAATGAAATTGGGAGAGTTTTTGTTGATAGCTACCGTGGTTGAGGAGGTGCATTTTTTACAAATGTGAGAGACATGAGATGTGTAATGATTGTCTTCTAGAGGGGATCAATGGAAGTTCTTGATTAGATAAGTTTCAGTCCAGATCAGAAAGGAAGTTCATAAAGCACTTAAGCAACGGGTAGCCTCAGATAATCAGGGAAAATGGTACTGCTATTTGGAAGGGAGTTGACGAGAGTATATGTCCTGGAAAAAGGGCAATGTGATTAAGTGATGGCACTTTCTTGCTAAACCGACTGGTGATATTTGAGTTTGCTTGGTGGCACAGGGAGACTTTGGAGTATGTATCGTGGAATTATTGGATATTAAGCTGTGGCATGTGTTCGGACGGCGAAATTAGGATCACGTATAATGATTCGTGTGCTATATGGAGCTGGAGACTAGGAATTCTCATGTGTAGACTATATTGTAGTTGTGGATCGTGTGTATTCGACATCGTTTAGCGACAATTGGGATTTGGAGGCTCGAGTGGATCTTTATCTGCTGGTATGTTAGATTTTGGATGTGACATTGGAATTTAGACTGACTTTCTCAGTGTTGGATTATTCTGGATTATTGCATTACGGGCTATGCCAGAAATCCCACGGGTTGGGTGGTGATGTTCGTCGGATTATGTCCTATTGGAGTGACTTTATATTTTGAAGACCCAGCGGATGGCTGGGGAGGAGTCGTTTTCCTTATTTGGGCTCTCGTGATGGAAGCCAGTGTTGAGGTTCCTCATATTGATTCAGTTCCAGTTATAAGGGCCTTTTCGGATGCGTGTTCCAGTGTGAGTTGGCTCGGTTGGTTCCGAATTGTATTGTCGAGGGATAGGTTGACTCGACCGTTGTGGAGCTTATCAGCGATCCAGAGAAATCTATGAGTTGTCTTCTGCATTGCGAGATGTTATGATTTGCGGGCTATGGGCACATATGGTGCGGTGCTATCAGGATTCATAGTGGAAGTTGAGGTGGAAACCTCAGTTGTGCTTGAGTTTTATAGCTTATAACGCTATATGTAGATATTGTATGCACTCAGTATGCTTACGACTGATACTCGATATTTTGTTGTAATGAGAAAATTTGGCTCGATGTGCATCTCCTTATGTGAGATATATGTGTGGACTGGGTGGCACGCCGCCATGGGTATGTTATCTAGATCAGGTTGCACGCCGCAACAGTGTGATGTTGAGAATAGTTTTCCAAATGCTATTTTGTATGACTTGCTTCCTGGTTTCTAAGGAAAGTCTGTATTGGGTGTTGCTCAGTGAATGGCGCATCGGTTGTGTCCTTTCAGGATTTGATGGTGTATATTACTTGCTTCACCGTGGGTGTGATGGATTGCTTGGTTTCAGACATCAACCTGTGCGTGGCTGTCTATTTTGAGCATGGTGACTTGAGGTGCTTCATGTGTAACAGTGTTTGGATAGGATCGTGCATTGTGGCGAGGCCACGTGAAGTTATGACCTTTCAAGGAGGATTCAGGTACTCTATTTCTATGATGTGAGACGGGGTCTCAGCGTTGTGTTGTAATGGTACTGTTGAGCTTGGGGTATAGCTCTTTCGTTTGAGTCATTTGTCATGATTTGAGTATGTACAGACTGTTCCTTAATGGTGCGTGCATTACGCAAGTTGAGGCTTAGGCCGTATTGATGTGCCATGTCACCAGGGTGGTGTGTTTGGTCAGAAGAGATCGTTGGGATCATTAATGGATACGGGCGGATTTGATTTCAGCTTGTTGAAAGGAGGATGTCAAGGTTCGGCTCGGAATCCGCTGTGGTATTAGTCAAAAGGGAAGGAAATGCCTTCACGAATGGTTGATATGAGAAATGGTTATGGTTTATAGCATGTTTCATTTATCATTGGCAGTATATGAAAGTGATGGAATAAGACTTTAGCTAAATAAGAGGTTTTCTATCGGTATTTGGTTGTTGTGGGTAGCTACGGTGAATAGAAGTTATCGTTTCGACTGCTTGGATTATGTGGTATAACGTATGTGATTTTTGGTGATTCGGTTAGCTTCGGGAGGTGAATTGTGACTTAGGAGCGTGATCGGAATTTATTTTGGAGGTCCGGTGTAGAATTAGGCTTGAATTGGCGAAGTTAGTATTTTGGCGATTTCCGGTTGATAAGTGAGATTTTGATCCGAGGGTCGGAATGGGATTCCGAGAGTTGATGTAGCTTCCGTGGGTGATTTTGGATATGTGTGCAAATTTTCAAGTCATTCGGACGTCGTTAGGTCGGGTTTTTTATCGAAAGTGCATTCCGGAAGTTTTTGAAGAACTTAGACTTGAATCCGATGTGATTTGATGGTTTTAGCATTGTTTGATGTGTTTTGATGATTGGAACAAGTTTGAATGATGTTATGGGACAAGTTGGTGCTTTTGGTTGAGGTCCTGGGGGCCTCGGGGTGAATTCGGGTGGTTAAACGGAAGGTTTTTGGAGTTAATTGCAGGTTCAACTTTGCTGGTATATGTTGGTTTCGCACCTGCGGTTATGGGACCGCAGGTGCGGTCTTGCTGAAGCGATTGGAAGATGCGCAGAAGTCTTGGCCCTTGCCAGATTCCGCAGAGCGGAAGGAGGACCGCATAGGCGGCCTCGCAGAAGCGAGCTTGGCCTCGCAGGAGCGGAATTTGGAACCCTGGTCAAGTTCCGCAGAAGCGGGACATTGGATCGCTTAAGCGGTCCCACATATGCGATTAGGACCGTAGAAGCGGAAAGTTGCTTTAAGTGAAATTCCGCAGGAGCGGAAAAATGACCGCAGAAGCGGTATCGCGGAAGCGGGTGTGGGGACCGCAGAAGCGGAAACCCCTAGAGTCAGAAGGGTTTTATATTCATTTTTGTTCCGTGAAGCTTATGTTATTTCCACCATTTTTAGCGAGCTTTGAGAGCTTTGAGGCATTTTTGAAGAGGGATTCAAAGAGGAATGTTTAGAGGTAAGTCCCTTGGATTAAATACACGAGATTATGATAGATTTAGCATGGAAATTGGTTAAAATTCATTAAAAAGGGGTAAAACTAGGGCTTGAGTTTTGATATTTCAAATTGGGATTTGATAGGTCATTTGAGCTCGGGTTTGGGAGTCCTTGGTATGTATGGACTCGTGGCGAGACGAGGAATCCGGTAATGTGAGTTTTGTAATTTTTTGAGAAGTGGGCCCGGGGTTCGGGTTTTGCTAGTTTCGAGATTTTTGCTATTTCTTGATTGTTTTTGATTGGGTATTGTCCCCTTAGCATATTGTGATGTATTCGCTCTGATTTTGGTTAGATTCGACGCGCTTGGAGGCCAATTTAAGGGGCAAAGGCGTCGCAAGCGAGGAATTTTACCGGTTCGAGGTGAGTAATACTTTTAAATGATATCCTGAGGGTTTGAAACCCTAGATTTGCACATCATAGTGCTGTATTGAGGTGACTTGCACGCCAGATATGAGCGTGGGGTAGAGCACTATTGGGGATTGTGACTTGGTCTGTCCCGGTTATTGATTTTACCGCGTATTTAACTATGACGTGTTGTTTTTCACTATGACTTGGGCTTATTGCGATATTTGGGGCTTATTGCCGACTCTTTGAACTCCTTGTGAGTTATCATCATTGTTTTCCTCACTATTTGAAATATTATTTGAACTCAGTCCATTTGAATTATACTGTTTCATGAACTCAGCTATATTTTCACTCAACCTTGAGTTTTTTAACTGATATTTAAACTATTGTTTGAGCTGAGCATTATTATTTTTACTGACGCCCGAGGGGCTTATGATTATTCTTGGACTGATTGAGGCCGAGGGCCACATGTGAGGATATGTTGAGTGTATTGTAAGGAGGCTTTCAGGCCTCGAGTGTATTGTGAGGAGGCTTTCAGGCCTCATGTTGATATGTACAGGCTTTCAGGCCTTATGATGATATAGCGCTTGGGCTGTAGGAGCCCCTTCGGAGTTTGCACACCCACAGTGAGCGCGGGTACCCTGATGTGAGTTGGGAGTGAGCCCGAGGGGCTGATGTGAGTTGGTAGTGAGCCCGATGGGCTGATGTTGTACCATGTGATTGAGACTGAGCCCGAGGGGCTGATACTGTTCTGAGCGGTTGATATTGAGCCCGAGGGGCTGGTGCTGTTTGAGCTGTGCCCGAGGGGCGAACTTTTGTGTGCTCATCTTACATACTTATTTGCAGTTTTACATGTTATACTATGGTATTTGTGCCTGAGGGGCGGATTTTCTGTGCTAATCAACACTAACTATTTTTAAACAATTTTTGTAATTGTTGAAAAGACCATTTTCAACAGAGGTTTGAACAGTGCCGAAATTTTTTTAAAGAGTTCATTGATTTCACCGTTTTCTCGAAAATTGTACCCGGCTTCTGTATAGCCTGTTGATTGCTTTACGGGATTTCTTGCTGCTCAGTTATTATTTACTTTTATTACTTATTGAGTTGGAGTACTCACCTTACTCCCTGCACCTCGCGTGCAGTTGCATGTATTGTTCACCCGGAAGCGGGTTAATAGCTGATTGAAGGTATTACTACTGTAGTGGGCAAGGTGACCGCCAGCTTTCGCGGCACCGACTTCATCTTTTGATTCCAGATTTTATTCTGTATATTATTATTGGCCCAGTAGTTGTGTTCAGTCTTCTTTAGATGCTCGTGACTTGTGACACCCCGGTCGGATTGTGTTGGGTTGTAGATATTGATTATTATTGTCATTAAGTTGCATTTATCTATCCCTTTATGTTTAATAATATTGAAAGGGGCGTCGTTGTTCTGTTGGCTGGACTTGTCTTCACGAGAGGCGCTGTGAGCACGTGATTTTTGCCCTATAAGAGAAATACTCCCAAAGATTCAAAATAAAACAATTTTAGTTTGCTTGCAATTGTTGTGAATTTTGTGATTATTTTTCTTGTATTGTTTGCATTTATCTGTGCATATTTATTTGTTTAAATAAATAAATAAAAAAACATAAAAATATGTTGCATTTGTATATAAAATTCAAGTTTATAATTTGGAATAATTAAGTTTATTTTACAAAAAAAATATAAAATCACAAAAATATGTATTTTTTGCATTTTTAGCATTTAATGTCCAAATTGTGCGCTTTTTATTTTTATTGACGTTTAATTTTGTGTGATAATTATTATTAGGAGTTAATTAGTATTTTTAAGATAATTTTGGTTTTATAATTTAATATTAATATTTTTTTATTTCATAATAATAATAAAAAATTAAAAATAGAGAAGACAAATTCGGAATTGGGCCTCTTCTTAAATTTTAAATCTAGGCCCAAACCTATTCTACCCAACCCAAAACCCCATAACCCAAACCCATGACCCATGACCCATGACCCATGACCCATTACCCATAACCCATCCACTATACTATTATACACTATTCAAACAAACCCTAAACCTAAAAAAACATAACACACAAGCCTCCACCTAAACTATTCTTTCTTCTTCTTCTTCCTCCTTCTTCCTCCTTACTCCATCGCCGGCCACCCCTCCCATAACCGACGAACAGCCTCCCACCATGGCCAGCATCACCGGCAGCACCTACACCATCGTCCAAACCCCCGCCATGAACGACCACCTCACCTCCAAGCAACCCTCGACCTCCATTAAAACCGGCAACAAATCCTTCATGCGCCTATTAGGACGTTAAGCAAGCAGCCTCAGTTCGTCTCTACCATTGCCGGATGCTACCAGTTCTTCTTCTTCAAGAACTCGACCGAAAAAACAATTCTCCAATTCCGTCGCCGGTGTCCGGCACTGCCGACGGCGTCCAACGCCGGACGGCCAGTTCTCCCCTTCCCCGACGTCCCAAGTATATATATATGTATGTATATGTGTATATATATATATGTGTGTGTATATATGTATATGTATATAGATAAACCCTAGGTGTACATATGTATATATTATGTATATATATGTATATGCAGGTATATTATAAGTATATGTATGTGTGTGTATATATATATATATATATATATTTTTTTTTTTTCGAACAGTATATATATATATAT
>MU741780.1:0-23790 GCA_026770625.1 Nicotiana glauca
AGATTTAATTAGCCCCGACGACGTCGTTTCGTTTAAGTCACGCTTAGTCTCGTCCGTTTGATCAAGTGAGACGGATGGCTGTGATCACTCATCTTAAACGACGTCGTTTTATTTATTTAAGAACCATTCCATCTGATCCGTTGGTTAGCTGAATCAACGGTCCAGATCCTTTAACTTCGAACGGCGTCATTTGATTTAGAGGCTGGTTGGACTGGGTCACAATTTGGGCCTGGTCCGTTATTGGGCAAGTCATATACCTTTTAACATTGAGCCCAAGCTTTTATATTGTATTTGTATTTTAGTATTTTACTTTGTTTTTGTATTTTTCAATTTTATATTTATTTATTTATTTATTTTCTGATGTATTTTATTATTTATTTTATTTTATTATTTATTATTTTTTTAAATTTTCCTAGTATTTGTTCTACCATTTTTGTGACATTTTCCTAATTAATCCCCTTTTTATCTTCATTCATCCAATTAACCAACACTGGTATTTCACACGAGTCACAAATATTGTAACCAAAAGTTATTTATTTTGATCTTGGAATTCTTTTATTTGGGGTAAAAATCACGTGCTCGCAGTTGCATTCTTAGGTTGATATTTGCATTTTTAGGCTTAAGTTGGTAATTAATTGCATTAATAAACAAAAATAAAAAATATAGATTATTCCACATTTTAGCTTTAGTTTTTAAATTACTACCTTTTCTTTTTATTAGTCTTAAATCAATTAATTAGTTTAGTATTAGAAATAGATAATTAAGTCAATTTTACATTTGCTAGGTTTTGTTTAGGACTTAATTTAGTTTTAATTAAGTTTATTAGTATTTAAAAATTAGAAATTAAAAGAATTTAATTCCATTTGAGGAAGAGGAAAGAAAGAGGGTCTTGTTTGGACTCAAATTGGGCCAAATGTGTGTCGAAGCCCAAGTATTTTGCCCCAGATCCACCCAACCCAGTCTCCATGCCCGATCCATCCCCTTTCCCCCCTCCCACTTAATGAAACTGCATCGTTTCATAGCCAAATTACCTCATTCGTTGGATCATCTTGATCTAACGGCCCGCAACCCCTCACCCATTTCCATTTAAGTGTCCGAATCTCCTTTCCCCCAAAACCATAGAGACTTTCTTCACTCTCCTATCTCTCTCAACCCCTAACCCTAGACACCCCCAAATTCTCTCACTCCATTAGCCGGCGGCCACCACTCAACCATGTAAAAACTAGCCCCAAGTTCACCCCTTACCAACTCTTTCCTTCCCTCAGCCCAGATCCCTCATTAACTTCCCCAAAAAATCTCCCAAACTCCATGAAATCTGAATTTGGAAATCGCACAAAACCTAAAATTTTCATTTCGTTTGATTTGCCATTGTTTTTGGTTCATTTGGGATCAAAACCTATGCCAGTCAGTGCCATTTGAGATTTGCACAAAAGATTGATGATTCTACGGCCAAAACTTTGGTATTTCTTTTGAAGCGCATGAGTCGGTCCTCGCCTCGCGTCGTTCCTTATTAGCGGGCCAGTAGGAGATATTGTTGCACACCAACACTATCTTGCACAGAGAAATCCGACCAGTGTGTGTTCAGCAATTTATCTGGCTTGCCAAAAATCCCTTATTTCTCTAATAATTCGTTGGATCACTCAGGTATCGCATCGCTCTATTAATATGTCATTGGTTAGATTAGTTGCATGTTAGTTGCATTTATTGAAATTAGTTTGTGTTCAGAAGCATCCCTCATTCATGCCTTCATTTTGTTTTCAAGGTTTATTTTCTTTTTATTTTTCTTTGTGTTTCCATGTCTGAGTCAGTAGTCTATTTTAGGTTTCATTAATCCGTTTATTTTGTTTCAGAATCATCAGTGTTGTAATTTTTCAGTTGTTTGATTAGTTTTGTTAATTCGATTTAATTCGTGCTTGTTCAGTTTAATTCTTCAAATAGTTTTTATTATCACTGTGTTTAGCCATTATTCTTGTTTGAATCGTTTGTTAGGGGTTAGCTTAGTTGTCTAATTAGTTTTAGATAAAATTTTGAGTCTTAGCCAGTTTGTTTTTCATTCATTAGTGTTATTTTAACTCTATCGGCATCAGTTAAATTTGGGGAAGGGTAAAGGGGTCTGAAACAGTAGTTTGGGGGGGGGGGGGATAATTTGGAAAAATAGAATAAGATTTCAAATAGAGCATCTAGAAACTTCTAAATGTGGACAGCTGGCTCTATTTTTGCCAAAATAAACTACTGAAGCTAATTAGAAATGGCCAGTTGTCCTTTTTCTGTTAGAAAAGATGCTTTTTCTAATAGATTTTAGGGCTTTAGAAGGGAATGATTACCTTATCTAAAAGGGCACATGCCACATTCCCTTAGTTATGTATAGGACCTTCCCCCACACTAAATAGACACGGATCAGACCCTAAAATTACCTCTAAAGATTCAGCTCTGTTGTTCCATCAGCTTTTCCATTTTTCTGCTTTTCACTAGAAGTTTGGAACAGTTTCTCCTTTGGATTTCTGGGTTTTCTTTGGCTGAAATATGGCTTGATACTGAAGCCATGGGTTGGTTGATAGTGCTGTTTCTTTGCTGTTGATTCTGCTATTTCCTGCTATCTTCTACTGATTTCAGAAAAATCTATTTCCTTATTTTTGCTCTGTATCCAGGTACTTCTTTGAGCTTTGAATGATAAATGAAATGCAAGCATGTTTTTGAAGGGTGTATTGCTTCTATGAAGTTTAATATTCATGATGAATTTCAGTTTTTTTATGTTCTTTCAAGTTATTTAACTCTTTCCTTTAACTTTTTCCTTTCTAGGTTCTACTAAAGTGATGATAAATCTGATGTGTTATTCCATGAAGTAGTTGGGATGTCCAGTATTGAATGTTCTGAATAGTTCATTGTCCATATGTTTGTATGGAAGATCAAGATGAGTATGTAATGTCATTAGCTCATTTTTCTTATTAAAAAGGTGTGTAGATTAGTATACTGGCCATAATGTATCTTTAAGTTTGAGGTCAAGTTCATACACTTTCAAAAGAAAATTATGATTCAATTGCTAAATGATGTCCAGATTTATTATTTTAGGAATCTAGTATTGATAAAGTGACTGTACATCTGATGTTAAGTGTGATTAATTAGTATTATAAAGTAGTTCAAGCTAATATTATTGTTATTAATGGCGTTATTTATGCATATGTGATTTTCAGAATTTAATATAGTGTTTTGTTATTTGTGTGTTTGAAGAGATTGACTTCAGTTAGGGCCTTAACATATTAAAGTCCTTCCTGTTAAAATTGTTCGGCCTGGTGTTAGCCCAAAATGGGACAGCTTGGTCGAAATCAGACCTGACAAGGTCTTTAAGATTTTTTTCTCCATTTCTGGGCTCAGCTTCGAAGCCCAAGCAACATCAGCGTTATTGTTCTTTAAAGAGTTTGTCTTTGATTAAATAACATAATGGGTCTGCTGCTGGGCCCATCTTTACAGAATAGTTAAAAGCACATAATCTTTCCAATGTTATATATACAATTAGTGGCCTTATCACAAACTTCAAATTAGTTTAAAATATGAACATTCATAGTTTTCTTTAGGCGCGCTATAATAAATCATCATAGCTATGGGTATGGTTCCCGTGACGTAATTGTGATACATAATTTCAAAATCCGGGTGCACATTTTTTGTGACGCGGCCACAACTTCTAATAATGTTAATAACTTAAACATGTTGTAGATTGTGGGCACAGTTCCCGTGACAGGACTCGCAATGCGTACAAACAAATAAGTGTACGACAATCGTAACTTGTTCCAGAATAATTTCATAAATAATTAAAAGCGGTCAAAGGTTAAAAATGTACAATTGGTATAAAATATGTAATTAATCAGATAATTAGGCCAAATAATAATAGTTGAGTGACCGTGCTAAAATTACGGAACCCGAGAATACCTAACGCCTTCTCTCGGGTTAACAGAATTCCTTACCCGGATTTCTGTATTTCGCGGACTGTAAAATAGAGTCAAACTTTTTCGATTTGGGATTTTTAAACTGGTGACTTGGGACACCATAAATATCCCAAGTGGAAACTCTCAATTTGAATAAATAATCCCATTTCAATTATTGTCACTTTAATTGGAAAAACTCTCCTCTAACCCTCTTGGGTGGAAAAAGGAGGTGTGACAGGGTAATCACTCTAATAGTTAGATTACGAACTTTTGAACATTTATTGATTGAGTTAAACAACATTTGACTAGTTTCGGGTTGTTTGGCACCGAGTTGAGGATTCAAAATATATTTGTAGATCGGAAGCGAGCTTTGAGACGAGGTACGTCTCTTGCCTAACCTTGTAAGAGGGAATTTATCCCATATGTGATTTAAATTATTATTTGCTCCTAATTTTAGGAGGCTACGTATGCACGAAGTGACGAGAGTTTGTGCATAACTACTACTTATGCTTATGGCCGAGTAGTTTAGGACCCAAATCATGAAATACTTGTGATATTTGTGCCCTACTTGTTAATTAAAGTGCTTAATTTATAGTGAAACTTGATAAAAGATTTGTAAGAGATGAAATTTCCCTTACTTGAGTTTTGGTGGGTTACTTGACCACTAATAGAAATTGTGCTTCTTTGTGTATTAGCCTTGTAATAATTATAAAATTAGATGTTCATAAAGTATCCTCTCTTCTTGTGGAGTGGGTTGAATGCCTCGGCAGTTTGAATAGATACATCTATAGTTCGTGTCGCTCGACCCTCGGTAGTGTATACATTATTTTGGATCGAGCTATACGACCTCGGCATAAATCGTGCTTAATAATACTCGGAGCCTAATTATACTTGATATTATTTTATGGCTTGAGAGGTTAAAAATTATAAATAATAGAAATTGACTTGGAATATACTATTCGTGAAAGAATTATTTATCCACTGCTTAATATTGAGTTTTTATTATTATTTACACAATCATGCTTATTTAGAATGAAAATTTTTTTCCTTCCTATACCATATATGAAACTTTATTACCAAATATGTACATAGTATCTAAATTACCCGCTTAGTCTATATCTTTCCTACAATAGGCAAAATCTTCCCTTAATAACGAAAAATCAGGAAAGAATCTTGGTATTGATTTATTCTACATTAAATTCAAGTTTTAAAACAGAAAGGAGATTTCACATCTGCGTAATTTACTCCTAAACTACAATTCAAAAATTTTAAAAAAAAAATACGAACAGCTTCAACAAACTGAATTCAAATTGTAGAATTCAAATCTTCGCGATTCAACAACTCAAAATTGCTATATGCTGTTCTTCGTCGTTTTCAGAAATCAAATTGACGATCATATATCTGTTCCTCATCTTTTTTTCTCTCAATCTAGAAATCCAAAAAAACGAAAAAATTTAGAATAATACATCAACAACAACACGCAATCATGTCCAAAATCGCAATCATGCTACAATTGAATGGGAATTGGGATAACTATGGTAGATTTACAGATTTTGAAGTTGATGCCATTATGGTAGATGAGAATGCAAGCTACAGTATTCTGATTTCACAATTGCAGAACTATCGATTGATACTTCAGAAAAAATTGTAGAAATCAAATACATAGTGAACGACAATTGTCCCCCAATGAAGATTAGGAATGATATGAGGGTTCGTGTGTATATGGAGACCAAAAAGGAGAATAAAAACTTAGGTTCATATCCGTTATGTATAAGTGTACGAGATTTCAATATGGAATTGGCAATCACCAACGATAACACAAGTGCAGGTTTTTATAGTTCAAAATTGCATAGAATTATGGTTTTACGGTATTATCTACAAAATTACTACATTTTCCTACAATTAAACTACAAATCAGTTTAATGAAAGAATAAAGCAATGTTATTTTTAAAATTATCTACAAAGTTACTACATTTATACAACAAAATAAACTACAATCTATGATTAGAAATTGTTGATTTCAAAATGTTGTCTTTAAATAAAACTACAATCTATGTTTAGAACAAAATCTAATCAAATAAAATACAAATCAGTTTAATTATCTACGAAGCAGTATTGTTTTCACAAATTTCTACAAATTGCAACAGTTATAGTATAATTTAACTACAATGTCTGACATCCTAAAATGGATGACTACAAAATTTTCACTATATCTACAAATTATCTACAATGATTCAATAAAATTATAACACTGTTTATCTTTATTTTGATGCAGGTTCATCTGGATCCCTAAACACGGGGGTAGGATCACACAAAGTGTGGAATCTAAGCACCCCATAATTCACATTATGTGGGGCAAAATAATGTCCATTCTGCACAAAATGATAAATTATTTCACATTACACTGCATAAAAATGAAGCATTAATCTACATATTATCTATATATAACTACACATCACTACACAAATAGCTAAAAACAAATCAAGAAAAAAAAATACATACAAATCTGCTTCAAAAAATACAGCCTACCCACACATATAACTACAAAACACTATAAAACATATTCAGATATAAACATTATCTACAAAAATGCAGGAAAAAAAAAGTAACTACAACTAGGGTAGGATCACACAAAGTTTGAATTTAGAGAGAAATTGGGTGGTTTCAGAAGAAGGACAATGGTAGAAAGAACGTGCGGGTACGAGGATGAGGGGTTAGGAGAGAGAAAGTGAGGGATTAGTACTGAAAAAAAACGAAAATGCTTTAATTAAGGAGTAGAAAATATCACATTAATTATAACCTTAATTAGATATGGTATAGAAATGATAATTTGGTATACTAAATGTAATTTACTCAAACCTTAAAGATGTAGGGTAAAAAGGTTTCCTAAGTGGGATAGGAATGTAAAAATTCCATTAGAATTTCTATATTTATGTTAGCCCATAGTAAGTATCGATGTCGACTCCTCGTCACTACTTTTTCTAGGTTAGACTAGATACTTACTGGGTACATGTTATTCATGTACTCACGCTATACTTTTGCACTAATTGTGCAGGATCTGAGGCAGGTACATCTGGCAGTCATGCCGGCTTGCACCCCCGTTACCCTGAGGCCTAGTGGTGAGTTGCTTCCTGAGCCGTTTTGCAGCACCTAGCATTTCTCTTTTGTATTTATATCTACTTTATTTCATGCAGTAGTTAGAGTTTTGTATATTCTACTAGTTGCTCATACACTTGTGATACCAGGTCTTGCCACACATTTTAGTAGACTTTATGGTTTTGGAGTGCTTATGTCGGTATATTTGCCCACTCAGTTGCCTTCGTTTATTTTATTAATTTTTCTACTCCTTAATTTCTTAATAAATGAAATTTAAATTACTTGAAAACTTATTAAAAAGAGCAATCACATGGCCAATTCACCATTGACTTGCCTAACGGCAACATTGGACACCATTACGACTTAAAAGGAGAAATTGAGTCGTGACAAAAAATGAACTTTTAAGGACTCAAGTTGAGCATCTAAAGAACCTGTTCCCAAATACGAAGCTGCTTTAATTCTTTAGCTGTGTAGGTTTAGTCATTGTTATTTCACAGTAACCTATTTTACTTTTGAGAAGTATAATCATTGATTATCAAGTTCTGAAGAGTTTGGCTAGCTTTCGATGGCAGAGATTATAGTCCTGAAGGAGTAACTACAATTAAACTAATAATTAGAGTTAAGGTAATAGAATTAGTCCCTTTGGTTATTGAGTTAAAACCTAAAATTGCTCTTTGATGATGGTAGTAAAGTTTTAAGGAAAAACTTACAAGGGTAGGTCGTGATTTTTACTCCCTTAAACAAGGAGCGTTTTCACATAACTTGAGTACTTTATATTTTCGCACTTTAGTTTCAGTTTGTATCAAAATAGTTTAGTCAGAGTACCATGTTCTTTGACTCGTAAAAATCGGATAAGACACAATTCACCTCTACTCTCGTGTCTAGGTGCACCCAAAAATAGTAATTGGTATCGGAGCAAGTTTTTTCAATGTAAGGCTAACACCTTGAAATAATCCAAGACTGTTGTACCCACAGGCGTTTAAGAAGGATAATCAACCACAAATTCACCACTACTTAATAGAAAGTATTATGGATGGTAAAAATAAGTATTATGGATGGTAAAAATAAAGGATGCAAGATTTTCTAGAAGGCAAAAATTTAGAGCTCTAGGACATTTTTCAGAAAAGTCCTAAGGCTTCCATGGCAAAAAACGACAAGGGTATAGTAACTGGCCACAAAGTCCGAGAGCAGTATAATGATGAAGATGTCAAGGCTGTTCAGAGGACTATCAAGGCCAAATGATCTTAATCTGTAGCATTGGACTTGATTAGTACAAAATCTCTGCATATAAGAATGCTAAAAAAAATTTGGGACTGCTCATGAAGGAAAAAACTAGGTCAAACAATCTAGGATTGACATGCTCAAGAGGAATATGAACTTTTCAAGATAAAGGAGGGGAAAAATATTCAAGAGATGCATACTAGGTTCACAAAAGAGTTTAATCTTTCTTTGAGAAGCTAGCCCTATAAATAAGATTGTAAGAAGATTTTAAATGTACTACCATTCTCCTGGAAAGCAAAAGCTAATGCAATAATTAAAGCTAGGGATCACGAGACAATGACCACTAACGATATCATTAGAGACTTGAAGACCTGCAGGATTGATTTTAGTATATGTTTTAGCTTATGGTGTATTTTAACTTATTAACCGTTTTTAATTAATTTTATGAAGATTCAACGTTATCTAAAACACGTCTTGAACCACGTCACATGAAATGCACCCGCGGTCCACGACACGTTTTATCTAACGTTGTTGAGAATTAGAGTTGGATCACATAAAATGCACACCCGAATTTAGGAAATTAATTTTTAAAATAGCGCGCCTGAAGCAACTATGCACTTTCAAGTTTGCGAGGTGCCATGGAAAATTCAACTAAATGGCACATCTCGATTTCTAAGGATTAAAATTAATTAAGTGAGGGCCATGCGTTTTGAGATTTTATTTGGCATTGCATACCTCGAATAATTCTAACAAAAAGATTTCTAAATTTAATTTTGAGGGACATGGGCTTAGAGGTTTTATTTCGCATGGCACGCCTTAATTTATTTCAAGGGGTCTTATTATACTAATGAGCCAAATCCCTATTTTATCTATATGTCATAACAAATTGGTTTTCAAGACTAAAGTAGACCCGTTTCACGTCATTACTTCAAAGAATCCAAAGTTAGAATCCAAACGAATTTGCTGCTTAATGTAGAAACAATCAAACCAATGAACTAAATTATCAAATTAAAATTGAGTTCATGTATCAGTTACTTCAATGGTATAAGCACATGCTTGTTTTGTCCAATGAAAATCTTGGTATCCATGAATTGAACAATAATAGGACAAAAACAAAATTTCACGCCTAACTATTATATACATGAAACTAATTAAAATAAGAGAGTGCTAACACACAGCTAATATCATTTAAGTTCAAACATTCACGAACAAAAGTGAGAAATATGTCAATCTGCTACAATCCAAACGAAGATTCGACCAACATACAAATATTCAACCATATACAATGTAAAAATCACTCATTCTGAAAATATTTAACACCAGAATCAAAACACTAAACAAGCATAAACAACCGATTGTTAAACTTATTCATGAAACCAAGGCCAAAATCGTATAAGCCATGAAACAAAGCGCGCCCCCCCCCCCCCCCAAAACGTATGAACTTATCAGTGAAACAAAAACCAAAAACTATAAGTTTTATTCTCGAAAATCACTGTTTTGAACCAGATTTAACAAATAGAGACCAGCATTAGCATTAAATGAATCGAACAACATCAAGATTTATTACTGAAAGCAGATTTTTTGGAATAGTTCTATGAATAACATACCTATCTGCTCAAGGACCATATTTACAAGATAAGGAGGCCCAAATACATGCCGGAAATCGGTAGCTTGGAACTCAGCAGAAAACAGAATCAGCGAAAACAAATTCAAGTCTCGAACCCGAAATGAAACTCGAACACCCAAGAGTTGCAAAGGAATGAAACAGAAATCTAAAGGGTTTTTGAAATCTTCTTATCCTTCACTGTATAGGTGTATACGAGTGTGTGTGGGTGAAGGTGAGAAATGAGAGCGAGGAAGACGGAGAAGCAAAAAGGGACCGATTCTCCGTTTTTTGGCCCTCTCTTGCACCGCTACTCGTTTCTTTTTCTTCAAAACTCGTTTCTTTTTTTAGGTGTAGGTTTTAATTAAAAGGGTCTTGGATCAAGCCGGGCCGGGTCATGGGTGGTTTGAGCTTAGGTCAAGGGAAGGGAAGTTTTGGATTAGATCTTTCACAAGACAAATTTTTTTTCCAATTTTTTCTTTTATTTTTTAATTTTTTTCTTTTAATTGAAATCCTATAAATCAAAAATCCTAAATTATCAAAAAGTATGAAATTAAACTAATTAGTTAATTATAACAATATTTAATTTTAAATTAAAAGAAAAAAATTAATAAGCTAAGAATTAAAAGATAAAAAATGTAAAAATGAGCTATTTTGTGATTTTTGAATTTCTATAAAATAAATAATTACTGGTTAATTCTAAAATGTAAAATCAAATTTTACATGCAATGCATGATATTTTGTATATTTTTCATAATTTAAATAAAACTTAAAAACATGCACAAAATGCAAATAATTAAATAAGAATCCTACAAAATTTTATAAAATGTCAAATAATTGGAAAAAATCTATTTTCTTTGATTTTATAGGAGCATTTCATATTGGAAAAAAATCACGTGCTCATAAGGGTAGTATCTTCAATGCTAAGGCTCCCGAGAAGAGCAACACTGATGGATGCTACATGTGTGATATTCACGATCACTTCATAAGGGATTGACTAATATCGGAGACTGATGTCTCGACCCAATCCTATGTGTATTGTCCGTTTTGGGCCTAGGCCTAAACAAATTTATTTTTTGGTACGCTATCTCGAGCCCAAAAATCATGCGTACCGTGAGAACTTAATTCATGCTTTATATTGCTCTTCATTTTTCTCTCCCATTCAGACTTGGAATTTGCCTAAGGTGATGTGTGCCCGCCTTCTTCATAACTATCCCAGAACCCGGTGTCACAAGTACATGAGCAGCTTCTAACAAAAATCGAATAAAGTACAACAACTGTCCGAAATATAATTGGACAGAAAATAAATAAAATCCAAAGAGAGAGAGAGACTATTCTAGATGCGGGTCGCCTCGAGGAAATACAGCTCACCTAGTCTCTGTGTCAACTATGCTATTATGCCCACTAGGCCACTAGAGGTACATGTTCTTGTGCAACAAAAATGCTTAGAAGTATAGTATGAGTACAAAAATAACGTGTACTCAGTAAGTATCCCGCCTAATCTCGAAGAAATAGAGATGAGATGGCAATTTCGGCACTTACTAATGGTCATATAATAATATTATTAAAGTGGTGATCTCACAAATTTATTAAGGTCAGCAGTAGATTTGAATGACGGCAACTTTTTATAAAAAGCCTCCCGATTCATAATTCTTTAATTAATATATATCTCAAGTCGGGTGAGCATCTACCAATATCAATAAATATCAAGGCAAGCAATATAAGCATGCACATATCATGCCGAGGTCGTACGACCCTATCCAACATAAATGCAAAATGTGCACTGCCGAGGGTCGAACGACACGAACCATAGATGCATCTATTACCCCGCTCGCGAATCACCCATGCGACGGACGCGGTCAAATTTAAATAAACGATCACCCTGCTCGCGTATCATACATGCGACGCAGGTACATACAGAAATACATGCTCAAACAACAAATTAAGAGTTTTTCGGGGAACATTTATCCAAAGAAAATCCAATTCTCTTTTAACGGTTTAAGAAAACGAAGTTTAATCCTTTTAGAAGTTCACTTACCATTTCGATAGGATTTAAGCAATTCAAAATGTCAACAACATTACAAGTACGGCATGCTTTTGGGTCCTAGACTACCCGGACAATAGCATAATAGTAGCTACGCACGGACTCTAGTCACCTCGTGCGTACGTAGTCCCCACAAACAGGAGCACATAACCAATTAATTCACCTATGGAGACAATTCCCTCTCACACGGTTAGAAAGGAGACTCACCTCGCTACGAAGATCCATAACCGGCATTCCACGCCTTTTCGAAGACTTGAATCGATGTTAAGTACTCCCAAAACTAGCCAATGATTATGCAAATTTATTAATATACGATAAACTACTTATATTAATCCAATTTATAATAATTCCTAACCCCGATCGAAAAGTTGACAAAAATGCCCTCGAGCCCGTGTGCCCGGATTTCCAAAACTTTTGAAGAATAAGTTTACCCATAGTCTCACGAACTAAAATATATAATTTTCTCTAAATTCCATACCCAAAATCGTGGCCAAATTCCAAGAATGTAAATTTCTAGGTCTTTCTACCAAAACCTATAATTTCTATAAATTTACATGCTAAAATCCATATATAATCGATGTATTTATCTCAAGATAGATGGGATTAGCTTACCTTATCGATGATGATGAAAAATCCCGCTTGAATCTCTCCTAAAAATCGCCCAAGCCAAGAAAATATGAGAGAAAATGGCCAAATCCCGATTTTTAAAACACCTATTTACCTCCAGCACCTTCCGCACCTGCGGTCCCTTGACCACTTCTGTGGTTGCACAGGTGCAAGCCAACCTACCGCTTCAGTGGCTCCCTCTAAACTTCCCCATTTCCGCTTCTGCGACCTCTCCACCACAGATGCAGTCCCGCATCTGCGAAAAAACAACCGCATCTGCGGTCCTAACTCTCTTCACACCTAACCACTTCTGCGGTTCAATTCCTCACTTCTACGGTGAACCCTCCACAGAAGCGGTTATACCAGCAACCAGACCCTTCAGCTATCTAAAAATTCTAAATTTTGATCTATTAACTACCTGGAATCCACACGAGGCCCCGGGACCCCAACCAATCATACCAACCAGTCCCCAAAAATATTACAGACTTGCTTGAAGCCTCAAATCATATCAAACAACAATAAAACCACGAATCGACCTTCAATCCAAGCTTTATGAACTATAGAACTTCAAACTTCCATTTTCGATGTTTAAACATATCAACTCACGTCTGATTGCCATTAAATTTTGCACACAAGTCATATTCGACATTACGAACCTACTCAAACTTTCAGAATTGGATTCCGACCCCGATATCAAAAGGTCCACTTCCGGTCAAACTTCTCACAAAACCTTCAAATTTCTATCGTTAGCCAAATGGCTCCAAAATGCTCCACGGACCTCCGAATTCACTTCCGATCGAGTTCCTAACTCCATATCACCATACGGAGCTACTCCTGGACTCGAAATCAAAAACAGACATCGATAACACTGAAACACACTTCAACCCAACTTATGAAATTTCTTCCAAAATGCTAACTTCCACGATAGGCACCAAAACGCTCCCGAGTCATCCAAAATCCGGCCCGGACATACACCCAAGTCTGAAATCATTATACGAACCTGCTGGAACCTTCGAATCCTAATACCGAGGTCGTTTACTCAAAAATCCGATCCTAGCTAATTCTTTTAACTTAAAGCTTCTAAAATGAGAATTTTCTCTCCAAGTCAACTCCGAACTTCTTGAAATTTAATTCTGACCATGCGTACAAGTCATAATATCTGAAATGAAGTTGTTCATCGCCTCAAACTGCTGAACGGTGCGCTAGAGCTCAAAACGACCGGTCGTATCATTACATTCTCTCCCACTTGAACATATATTCGTCCTCGAACGTGCTAAGAGTTGTGCTGGGGTCGTCCGAAATTACTATTTAACATTTTGAGCACCTACGCATGCTATCATAACTCAGCTGGGCACCCTAGCTCGATCAATATGAAGATGTCCTTTTTCTCTAAAGCAAATAAGCCTTAGAGCCCAATTCCATCATCCGGAATCCCCTGCCAGGCCTGTTTTAACATACACTCACTGTATCAATAACTACACGCAGCATCCAAAACATGACTGCGTACCTTAGCTGAATCACACCTTGTACCACTTTACTCACAGGACCACAGTAGCATTCTCTAATCGAATAAATCGATATTCCACGAATCTGATGATCCCACTTTTTCACTAAACACCGATCTCGGGTGACACTAAAGGTAATACCAACTTACTTTAAACATCGAAACTACTTCCCTACTCATCTGAGCTCGCGAATTCCTTGTCAACACCGAACTGCAGCCTTGATCCTCTCTTCGAATTCCATACCACTCACTGCACCCAACATGCAAATATACGATAGAACAAGATTTTCACCATAATTCCAAAACCACTAATAGATTAATACTTCATCACATAGAAACTTTTCACTTAACTCATTTCAGGAGAACCATAGCAACACACAAGTGAATTCTCATAACCGTAGAATATGCAAATCTTCATGTAGTGATCTAAGCCATCATAGCCCTTCCAGGTTCCGCCTACACATAACAGGCCATAACACTAGAATACTTCCGAATAGAATCAATTACGGTGGCCGACAAGCCTCACACGTACTGCCACAAATCACTTGCATAACTTGATCGTGCTGGGGAAACTGACCACTGCCACCAATATGCCAATCCAACTATAGCTAATCAATCTATCTTCTTCCAATTTATCTTTGATTGCCTTAGAAATAATAATTTATCCATTCGATACATAGCATACTCCATCCGCACTCATCCCGAGTGACCTTGAATTATGAGACCATGCTGTCTCAAACCCCACGAACCATTTCATACCTCCCGAAGGCTACACTAAAAGTCAAAAAATCATAATAGAACATTCTGTGCCCCTTCTCATAAGTCGCTACCAAGCTTGATTCTTAACCGTACCTATAGGCTCGAAATCACTAGGCATTATGCTTTGCCCCTTTGAATCCACTAGGACCGTTGCTGAGAGCTGCTCGCTCTAACTTTGCTTGAATATTATCAACTCCATAATTCTTCTAGCACAAGCATACCCTCTCGACGGAGCACTCGGCAGAATCACTTCCCTGGAAATTCGCATCCCTACAAGGCATGAATCCTGAATTCTTCGCAGTCTGAACGTGAGCCAATAAGTCCAACCATAGCACACCTCTAACAATTTCTTTGCTCACTTTGCCACTTTATGTCCTTTTCTGTAGCTGAAGTAACCTACTAATATGCTAATAATCGAAAACCCCAATAGCAGTCAACAAGGCAATCCTTAATCACAGGTGGTGGGGCTCTCCCACTTAGCCTGAAGACATTATAACACAAATTCTGGAATTAACCGGGACCCCTTATCTCTTGTTGATATAACCTTGCACAATCAACCGCCAAATTTCTCGAAATCTTTCTGTAAAATCCTCTTATTATACTCTGAATCATCAACCATATTCACACAACCGATCTCTTTGTTGTATATCCAATAGAACCCTTTGCAGAAGCTTTGCCAACCATGTGGCCGCCGTCCTACTCCCTATAGATATTCCGCCTGCGGAATGTACGTGTTGACGCCTTCCAATGCTGCTACACGGGGTGCAATCACCATAACATTAATGACCCATCCTGAGTCCAAGCTTACTTTCTAGCTGCACGAGCCCATTCACCCCTCGTGGACATCAATTAAATGGGGGGCAACATCCTTCAACTCAAAGTTAGGTCTTATCCTTCTTCATGTCAAGCAGCTCATTTCCGTTATATCAACTCTTCTGCCACATAATAGCCCATACTTAAAATTAATCTGTAGGCTCAAATCACTAATTGCTAAAATTTTTCGAATCACTCCAAACTCTCCAACTTTCGCGAAACTCACCCCTTTAGTCGACTACTCGACCTTTTCTTCTTATACCTGGCCTTCTAGAAATTTTAACTACATCTCGACACTCCCCACATGTTCTTTCTTATCCTTTGCTACTCAAATGTTACCAATTAGAATCTATCTTTGTGGCACTTGAACCCCCAATTGTTGCTAACTCTAAACCCTTCCGAAGGTCACCTTTCTCAAACCGTCAACATTAGAAACACCGATTCCATACTAAACCACCGCACTCAGTGATATCTGACGGTCGCATCTCCAATATTATTTCATGATATCTTGCCCCAAAGGAGAATTGTAGAAGATCATAACATCGATGAACTTAGTACTTTCAATTAGGACAACGACACCTAATCATAGAAGAAAACTCCATCGTGCTCTCAAATACCAAGTCTCATTACTCCACCAGCCTACATCTGACCATTCTTAGTCCGATTTCCTTTCCCCTGCTGGGGATAAAATATCGAAACCCTAGATCATGGACGGAGCAAACCTCCCTTCAAGTTATTCACTGTCCCGACACGTAAGAAAATGTTCTACCATCATATCAATATTGCGAAACAATAGTTTATAGCATCATGGGAACTTGTGCCTAGCCTCAGAGCTCTCAGAAGTACCGCTACTGAGCTGAAATAATAGAATATCCCTCCATAATGCGACGATAATAGCGCATACAACTATACAAGGAGAAATACCCCGCACTGCATTGGTAGTACCATAACAATTCTTCAATTCTCGATTTATAACCAGCGGTTCGCGTCACATAAGATTGAATAGAAAGGAATTAAAGGCATAAGCCACTAGGGATCAAATCGCACGATAAGAAATCAAGAAGGAAAGTACTTCTAACAGTCTTGCAGCCTCTCGAGGATAAGTACAGACGTCTCCTTGCCGATCCGCGAGACTCTACTAGACTTGCTCATGACTCGTGAGACCCTAGGAACCTAGTGCTCTTATACCGTGTTGTCACAACCCAAAATCCACCTAGGGTCGTGATGGCGCCGGACACCACTGTCAGGCAAGCCAACCAGAATACTTATTTAAATTCTCGTTTTAATACTCTTGGAATTTATGATTTTCCTTCAAATTTACCAATTAAAAAGATAATTGTCTCAAATCAAATTTAAATGATAAACAGTTAATACAAATACTTCATAACCATCCCAGAACCCGGTGTCACAAGTGCATGAGCAGCTTTTAAGAAAAATCAAATAAAGTACAACAACTGTCCGGAATCACCCATGCGACGTGGTCAAATTTAAATAAATAATCACCCTGCTCGCATATAATACATGCGACGCAGGTACACACAGAAATACATACTCAAACAGCAAATTAAGAGTTTATCGGGGAACATTTATCCATATAAAATCTAATTCTCTTTTAACGATTTAAGAAAACGAAGTTTAATCCTTTTAGAAATTCACTTACCAATTCGATAGGATTTAAGCAATTCAAACTGTCAACAACATTACAAATATTTCAAGTACGGCATGCTTTTGGGTCCTAGACTACCCGGATAATAGCATAATAGTAGCTACACACGGACTCTCGTCACCTCGTGCATACATAGCCCCCATAAACAGGAGCACATAACCAATTAATCACCTATAGGCACAATTCCCTCTCACAAGGTTATAAAGGAGACTCATTTCTCTACGAAGATCCACAACCGACATTCCATGCCTTTCGGAAGACTTGAATCGATGCTAAATACTCACTAGCCAACGATTATGCAAATTCATTAATATACAATAAAATACTCATATTAATCCAATTTATAACAATTCCTAACCCTGATCAGAAAGTTGATAAAAACGCCCTCGAGCCTACGTGCCTGGATTTCCTAATTTTTTGAAGAATACGTTTACCCGTTCCACATGAACTCAAATATATATTTTTCTAGAAATTCCATACCAAAAATCGTGGTCAAATTCCAAGAATGTAAATTTTTAGGTCTTTCTACCAAAACCCATAATTTCTACCAATTTACATTCTAAAATCCATACATAATCGATGTATTTAACTCAAGATGGATGGGATTAGCTTACCTTATCTATGATGATGAAAAATCCCACTTGAAGCTCTCCCAAAAATCGCCCAAGCCAAGAAAATATGAGAGAAAATGGCCAAATCCCGATTTTTAAAACTCTCTTCTGCCTCCAGCACTTTCCGCACATGCGGTCCCTTGACCGCTTCTGCGGTTTCGCAGGTGCGAGCCAACCTACCACTTCTGCGGTTCCCTCCAGGCTTCCCCCTTTCTACTTCTGCAACCTCTCCACCACAGATGTGGTCCCGCATCTGCGGCAAAATGACCGCATCTGTGGTCCCAGCTCTCTTCACACCTAACTGCTTCTACGGTTCAATTCCTCGCTTTTGCGGGGCTGCTTATGCGATGAACCCTCCGCATAAGCGATGCCAGCAACCAAACCCTTCAGCTATCCAAAAATTCAAAATTTCGATCCATTAACCACTCGGAATCCACCCGAGGCCCCTATCAACCAGTCCCAAAATACATTATGGACTTGCTCGAGGCCTTAAATTATATCAAACAACGCTAAAACCACGAATCGACCTCCAATCCAAGCTTTATGAACTTTAGAACTTCAAACTTCAAACTTCCATTTTCGATGTTTAAACCTATCAAATCACGTCTGATTGCCCTCAAATTTTGCATACAAGTCATATTCGACATTACGGACCTACTCCAACTTTCGGAATTGGATTCCGACCCCGATATCAAAAGGTCCACTTTCGGTCAAACTTCTCAAAAACCTTCAAATTTCTATCTTTAACCAAATGGCTCCAAAATGCTCCACGGACCTCCGAATTCACTTCTGATCGCGCTCCCAATGCCAGAATCACCGTACGGAGCTACTCCCAAACTCAAAATCCCAAACGGACATCGATAACACTGAAATGCACTTCAACCCAACTTATGAAATTTCTTCCAATATGCTAACTTCCACGATAGGCGCCAAAACGCTCCCGAGTCATCCGAAATCCGGCCCGGACATACACCCAAGTCCGAAATCATTATACAAACCTGCTGGAACCTTCGAATCCTGATTCCGCGGTCGTTTACTCAAAAATTCGATCTTAGCTAATTCTTTAAACTTAAACCTTCTTAAATGAGAATTTCCTCTCCAAGTCAACTCCGAACTTCCCGAAATTTAATTATGACCATGCGTACAAGTCATAATACCTGAAATGAAGCTGTTCATGGCCTCAAACTGATGAACGGCGCGCTAGAGCTCAAAATGACTGGTCGGGTCGTTACATTCTCTCCCACTTAAACATATGTTCATCCTCGAACGCGCTAAGAGTTGTGATGGGGTCGTTCGAAATTACTGTTTAACACTTCGAGCACCTAACCGTGCTACCATAACTCAGCTGGGCACTCTAGCTCGATCAATCTGAAGATGCCCTTTTTCTCTTAAGCAAATAAGTCTTGGAGCCCAATTCCATCATCCGGAATCCGCTGCCATGCCTGTTCTAACATATGCTCATCGTATCAATAACTACACGCAGCATCCAAAACATGACTGCGTACCTTAGTTGAATCACACCTTGCACCACTTTACTCACAGGACCACAATAGCATTCTCTGATCAAATAAATCGACATTCCACGAATTCGATGCTCCCATTGTATCTCATGACCGACATAGGTCTTGCTCTAACTCTTTCAATACCGCCACGACGGAACAGATGTGCAGAAACTCATAACCAACTGCCGAATCAACAAATCTTTGGGTCTATACTCCTAATAAGAATCATCACCTCATCCTGAACCAAATAATGGTTTTAGCTCCTTAATATACTTTATATAATCAGATTGCACTGATCATAAATCCAATAATCTCATCTCTTCTTAGCTAATTATTTCAACTTAAAGCTTCTGAAATGAGAATTTCCTCTCCAAATCAACTGCGAACTTTTCGAAATTTAATTCTGACCATACGTACAAGTCATAATATCTGAAATGAAGCTGTTCATGGTCTCAAACTGCTGAACGGCGCGCTAGAGCTCAAAACGATCGGTCGGGTCATTACATTTAGAGAGTAAAAACAAACGGCTTCTTGATACGCCGGCTAAGGGAAAGAGTCATGCTAGTGAGATTCAGAAAATCTGGAGAGTGAATTGAAAAAGATTAAAAGTGATTTCTCTGCTATGAAAATAATTGGGTACTTCAAGAGAATCTGAACAAGACTAAGTATGAATTTAGATGTACTCTAAGATGGACCGGATCCTCAGAGATACTGACTATATTGCATGCAAACCACAATAGCAATAGAAAGGGACTAGGACGTAAAAAAGTCAAGATCTTGTATAACTCCAAAAGCAATTATACTTTTATTCACAAAAATTATTTGTACACACACTTATGGTAATAACAAGAATTTCAAAGATACATGCACAGTTAATTTTAAAGTAATTCACAAAAAAAATGGAATATATTGAGACAAGAAAAAATATTAAACCAGGTTCTTATTAAAATATGAGAGACTTCCAAAAGAACTTGATTCATCATTTTACTCAAAGAAAAAGACTTAAACTAGTATGGTTTTCCAAATCTAGCCCCTTAATTATTTTGTAGGCTAAGGTAAAGGGAAGCAAGAATATGTTGTATATGAATAGTGCCTTCTCTCAACACATAACGAGAAAAAGAGAAATGTTTCCTCACTGATAGCCTATCAAAGAGGGGGTAAGAGATTTAGTAATGATGTAAAAGGAGATATTATTGGTATAAGTAAGATTGGTAAGTCCCAATCCCATGCAATAAAAAGCGTATATTATGTTAGAGGTCTAAAATATAACTTGTTGAGTGTGCCTCAAATGTGTGATAGAGGAAATCATGTTCTGTTTACCTCAAGTGTATGCACTATCACTAATCTTAATTGTAGAAACCTGGTTCTTAAAGGAAAAATGCACAAAAATATTTCCAAAGCTAAATTATGTCTTTCCTGCAAATAGACTTATATCTCAGTGTGCTTGATAATGATTCATTGTTGTTGCACAAAAAGCTAGGATATGCAAGTTTTATACTACTGAAAATGTGAGTCTGTAACTAAAATATTGTTATTTTGGACTCAAACGACATAAATAAGTGGGGAAAAAAAGACCATAATATATATAATGCCAGAAAATCTGGCGCTATATAATAATGATAACTGCACCGTTAATATATAGCGCCAGGTTTTCTGGCGTTATATTCTGACACTCTGATATAGCGCCAGAAAACCTGACGTTATACCATTTTCCCCTGACCCCAGCAATAATACCAGGGTACAATAATTCAAAAGCGTATAGTGCCAACTTATTTGGCACTATATATGTAAAAATAAATCTTCCCAACTCTCCATTTTTTATATAAAGAGGTTAGAATCGCATAGAAATGCATTCCAAATTTTTTTTTAACTCTTGTTGCTCTTGTTGAAACGTCTATTGTTGTAAAATTCTACAGCATTTTTTCATTATGTCTGAAGAGCGTAGGATAAGAGTTTCATTATATTGGGGTGGTGAGGTTGTGATGGAGAATAACTCCGTGGTCTACAGTTTACCTGCTAAGTGTCATGTTAAATTGCCACTGACAATGGAGTACGATACATTAATATCGTTGTTATGCAAAAAAATGAGTGTGAGAAAACGTTCGGTGATACTTAAAGTAACCGAAAGATATCCATATTCCGTCACTCCGCAAGGGGTTGCTTTTTACTCGGAGTTTAACATCGACGATGATAAAAATTTGCATGATTTTTTGAGGACTCCGGACGAATATCGGGATTTTCTTGTAATCACAATGTTGGAGATGTACGTGAAGGTTGAAGACATTCCAAAAAATAAGGTTGTGCGTAGTAGAAATAACCCCCAGTCATCAGGTGGTTATTCTGGAACAGTTTTGGCCGGACAAGTTTCGGATGAAAGAGTTATCTTTGATTTAAACTTATCACCGCCGGTGAATGAGCAAGGAGAAAATAATTTATACCCTGCTTTCCATAACTCACAAAACAAGTGGTAAATTTCATTTTTTATTTGTGTTAATTATGTATATTTTTATTATACTGAATTTATATTAACGCTCACATATTTAATAGGGGGTACCGTCCGGATATGAATTTTACAAGTGGCCCATTTGGTAGTCATCACCTAATTGATAACGTCCATCATGGAATTTCATTACATTATAACTTGTAAGTGAAGTGGTTTACACAAAATATGGAAATTATTTATTAATTTAGTAGCTTATATTTTTGTTGGTTGTGCAGTGAAAACGAGCAAGTTGAACTCACTCAATTGCCCGAAAATGATGTATTACATCGGGACCTGGCAGATGCACAGAGTGAGGAACAGAACAGTGATTACGATAACAGTGCGGATGAATCCGAGGATGAGACACCCTTTGCTCGTGAGGATGGTGATGCAGAGGATGAGGAGGAAGGACCTGATTTGAAGAGAGACCCCCTAGACGAAGAGTGTATGAGTCCGAAGTGCCGTTTCATTCAAGAGAGATTCCTTACATTGATAACTTGCCAACCGTGCCGGATGTGAAATCTCTCACAAGGGATTTTAATGAAATCCGGACAGCAATATGGGATGAGTCTAGACCAACGGTGCTTGCAAAGGGGATACTTTTTCCTGATAAAGCGCGCCTAAACAGAGCTTGTAAAATGCACAACGTAAAAGAGTGTCATGAGATGCAGGTAGCAGAGTCAAGTCCAACGGTATAAAAGATTGTTTGCCGCAGGTGGTTTTGTCCATGTAATTGGATGCTGCGTGCGACCAAGAAGAAGACAGGTATGTGGAAAGTGATTAAATACATTCCCACCCACACATGCAAAATGGACACATTCAACGGGAATCACTTCAACTTGGATATTGACTTGATTTCTCTTGTTCTTATGCCACACATTGAACAATCCATAAGGTATAAAATCAAAGAGTGCATTACATCAGTCCAGCAGGAACATGGCCATACCATTACTAAAAGAAAGGTATTTCTCGGGCACAAACGAGCGTTTGAAATAGTGTATGGTAACTGGGATAAGTCATTTGCAGATCTGCCTAGGTATATGGCTGCACTGCAGCATTTCAACCCCGGGACGGTTGTTGAGTGGAAGCTTGAGCGAAGTGCAGGTAAACCTGAATATATATTCAATTACGTGTTTTGGGTGTTTAAACCAGCAATTGATGGTTTTTCGCATTGTCGCCCTGTAATATTCCTAGACGACACTCATGTCTATGGAAAGTACGATATCAAGCTATTAATAGCCGTGGCAGTAGATGCTAATGGACAGATATTTCCTCTAGCTTTTGCTATTTGTGCCAATGAAAGCCAAGAGACGTGGACATTATTTTTGAACCATATGAAAGAGCACTTTGTGAAACAGCATTCCGGTATCTGTCTAATATCTGATCGGCACGGTGGTATCTTAAGTTTTATGGAGAACTTGTTTGCATGGCAAGAACCTTATACCTACCATCGTTACTGTGATAGGCATCTAAAAGAGAATTTCCAGAAGGAATATCCCAATAAGGATCTGCATGATTTGATGTGGATGGCAGCAACAGACCACCAACAACATAAATTTTGGAGGCACATGGAATATATCAGGCAAGAAGACGAGGCAGCCTATCGTTGGTTAATGCGACATGACCCTGAAAAGTGGACTTTGTATGCGGATGGTGGCAGACGATGGGGAACTCTGACTACGAATGTGTCAGAGTCTTTCAACGTGTTATTGAAGTCGGCAAGAGAATTGCCTGTCACAGCCATGGTGCGGATGTTGTTCAAGCAGATGGCGGAGAGGTTTGTTGAAAGATCTGCGGCTGCAACGTCATTGATGGAAAGGGGTGTTGAATCTATGCTGGTGCCGATGACGAGATCTTTTTATAATTTAAATTCATATTTTTTAATAACTTAATTGTACAAATTACTTACGTATGGGTTCCGGGCTCGATATTTTTGAGGCCCAGTGGCACCAAACTATCATTA
>MU741780.1:26366-41119 GCA_026770625.1 Nicotiana glauca
AAGGTGGGAGTATAATATTTGAAGAAGAAGGCGACGGGTGAAGAAGAAGATGGATGGTTTTTTATTAAAGGTATAACGCCAGGTTTACTGGCGCTATATCAGAGTATCAGAATATAACGCCAGAAAATATGGCGCTATATATCAACGGTGCAGTTACCGTTATTATATAGCGCCAGGTTTTCTGGCGTTATATATATTATGGTCTCTCTTTTTTTTCACTTATTTGTGTCATTTGAGTCCAAAATAACAATATTTTGGCTCCGGACTCCTGAAAATATTATTAAAGGACTTATTATTGGTATGCCAAAATTCAGTTTCAAAGAAGACAAAGTTTGTGATGTTGTGCAAAAGGTAAACATGTCAAATCCTCCCTCAAATCAAAGAAAGTGGTAAGTACATCACAATTTTTGGAACTATGCACATGAATTTGTGTGATCCTATGAAGATTCATAGGTGAAAAGAGGTATATGTTTGTGATCGTTGATTATTTTTTAAGTTTATATTAACCTTATTTCTTGCTTTTAAAGATGAAATATATGATTTGTTTGTTGAATTTGTAAAGAAATTGCAAAAAAAGTTAAGCAGTCAATTAGCTAGTATTAGATTTGATCATGGTACTGAATTTGAAAATGCTAAATTTGATTTAGTAGTAATTTTTCTGCACCTAGAATCAACAACAACAACAACAACAACAACCTAGTATAATCCTACTTAGTGGGGTCTGGGGAGGGTAGTGTGTATGCAGACCTTACCCCTATCCTGGGGCAGAGAGGTTGTTTCCAAATAGACCCCCGGCATCCTTCCCTCCAAGAACTTCCCACCTTGCTCTTGGGAAGACTCGAACTCAGAACCTCTTGGTTGGAAGTGGGGGTTGCTTACCATCAGAGCAACCTCTCTTGTCAAATTGTGTTGTGGAAAGGAAAAATAGGACCTTAGAGGATATGAAAAGAACCATGCTAATTACTAATGGTCTTCCTAAAGTCCTCCAAGCTGAGGTTGTAAACATTGCTTGCAACATAATTGATAGGTGCATGACGTGGCCTTTGATTGAGAAGACCCTCTATCAGTTACTTAAGGGCCTTAAGCCTAATACAACTCACCTAAGGGCATTTAGTAGTAAGTGTTTTGTGTATAATATTAGAAAAGCTACTCTTTGAAAGTTTGACGAAAAAAGTGATGAAGGTGTCTTCCTAAGATACTCTCCACATAGTAAGGCTTACAAAATATGAAATAAAAGAACCTTGTGTGATGAACAAAGTGGACATGCGATTTTTTGTAAGTGATCATTTGGTTGAGAAAAGTTTGCAGGATAATGATGGTGGTGAAATAGGACCGATTACTACAAGCACATACCCATCTGGTGCAGTGGCTTAGAAGCAAGCTACCTGGACTATCTTTCAAATTTGTAAAAACATTTGCGAATCGAAGCCCATAATACTAGACTGCTCTACATTTATCTACACCATGGTGACCCCGAAGCAATCTTCTTCTAGTTGCGAGACGAAATCCGATAGCCAATTGATGGATCTGAGTAACCAACCCAACAATAAGCTCAATTCTTCTATAGTATAAGGGAGCGGGCTTGCGCTTGTGGGGAATGACGTAGGTGCAAATGTGTACTTTGCAGCACAACTATCTCCTTTTTATAGGTTCTATAGGTCAATGCCTGCTACTTCATCTTGGAAAAAAGAAATCTAGGCTAGATTTTATAGTGTTAAAAGGGGTAGCTATAGTCAGATTAATTGTAGGAGTAGGTACTAAAGTTATTCTCTTTGGGTATTGAGTTGTACGGAAATCACTTTTTAAAGTTAGTGAAGTTTTGAGGTAAATCCGACGAGAATATGAAGTGATTTTATTCCGTTGAGTAAAGATATTTTTCATGTAAAACTGCTTCAGTACTTTATATTTTCGCACTTCACTTTCAATTTTTGTCAGAATAGTTCAATCAAAGAATAAGATTTTTTAACTCGCGAAAATCGAGCAAAACACAATTCATCCTCTCCTGTGTTATAACGATCTGGCCGGTCGTTTCATGAGTTACTGCTCTGCTTTCCCATTTATACTTCTTATTGTCTTGTTCAATTGTATTATGTGATCTCGGGTAAGTTTCGAATAATTAAACGGATCAAATTCATGTTTGAAAATTTACAGATTTTCCTTCAGGTCTGTTTAAAACAGTTGTTCATTGCTATCACGTAGAGGGGTCTACGATCGCGTAGGCTTTGTGGAGTAGCGGTGGAATTTGTTCTGTGTGATCACGAAGGTCAGTATGCGATCACGTTTGGTTGAGTGTTTATTCTTCGCAAATGCGTGGTCAGTGTCACGTTTGCATAGAAGAGAAGGAGCTGGCGTGAGTTATGAGGTTTGTTCTATGCGATCGCGTGGGAAAGGTCGCGATCGCGTAAGGTAGCCAAGCAGTGCTACGTGATCACGTGGAGTGTTGTGAGCACATGATTTTTCCCTATATGAATTACTCCCATATATTCAAAACAAAATAATTTCTTTCAGTGTTTGCAATTTTATGGATTTTCGTGGCATTTTCTATTAATTATTTGCATTTTTGTCTATGCATTTTAAGTAGTAAAAAATATAAAAAATATATTGCATTTGTATTTAGGGTTTGACTTTGCATTTTTAAGAACTAATTAGTAAGTATTTATTTTACAAAAGGAAAAATCACACAAAAATAGTTTATTTTCACACTTTAATTTTAGTTTGGAATTTTGGTATTCCTTTTTAATTGAGTTTTAATTAGGTGTAATAAGTGTTAGATGTAGTAATTAATTTAAATTGATAGGATAATTTGATTAGGAATTAATTTAGGTTTGTTTTTATTTTATTTTAATTTAAAAAGAATTTAACAAAATCTAAAAATACAAAAAAAGAGAAAAAAAAAAGAACATGAAGAGAAATTAGTCATACTAATAAAAGGTAATTTGTTGGGCCACTTCAAATCAGTTTTTCCAAGACCAGTGTTCTTTTCCGCTGAAACCCGTCCAAACCCACCTAAAATACCTGCCCCAAATGGCCCAAAACCCATTCCCAAAATACACGGTCCCTTCGCCTCCTAAACGACCCTGTTTGGCATTAAATCGATCCTAGCCGTCAAGGTTGCCCTAATCTAACGGATCTCAAGTGGGGGACACTTGATATAAGACTGTCTGAATGCCGTTACCCTTCCCCCCAGGACCGTCTCTCACAACTCCGCCCTGAGCCATCGCCTGTCGCCCGCCGGAAATAGCCTACGGCGGCGGCCGGCGTTCAATCGCTGTGAAAATAACACCCCCACTCCTCCTCTGCCTCCTCATCTAAGATCTTCACCCGGTTTTCCTCAAATCTCACCAAAACTCCTCGAATTTTGATTCGAAGCCATGAACTTTAGCGCCGCCACAGTTTCTCCGGTGGCGGCGGCGCCACCAAACTGCCCCAAAAACATACCATGGAACACTTATCACTCCTTCTTCTCAAATACCTAACCCATGCCCTTCAAATCCCCCTAGATCGACTCGTATTTTGAATCAAAAAATCAAACCTAAACCTTCTTCCCCAAACCACTTAAAACTCAAGTCCCTGCATCAATAACCTCTGCTCATATCGATTTTAAACTCCGATTTATACAGAATTAGAGGCTAATTGGTTGTTCTTGTCAAGGAACAACTGATTATCCTCAAGTTTCATCTATCTCGAAATGATTTTAGCATTTGGTTTCTACCCGTTGAGGTTCACCTTGGGTTCTGTTCTCAGGTATCTATGCTCCTTTTCTTCTTTTTTGCTTCTTTGATAAGTTCATGATTGAATTGTTAGTCTAAATTTATTTAAGTTTGTTTAGTTTAATTGCAATAAGTTTTGTGGATTGTGTTTCTGTTTAAATATTGGCTTAGTAATCCTATGAGGGCTTTTTGTGTTTGATTCATGCTTAGTTTGTTTTTAATTATCAAATGTTCTGCATTTCTTTTTAAGAATTTCACCTTTTGATCTGTTTGAAGCTTTCACATTTGAGTAGTCCTGTTTGTCACACTTCATAAATCTATAAGGGAGTCAATTGTAGGTCTAGAAACTTAAAGGGGTCTCAAAGGAAAGGGCAGGGGTTGTAATAACTTGTTGGGCAAAGGTTAATTTAAGGATTTCAGGTTGGGAGGGAATTATTTCTGTTAGGGGGAAGGCTCTAGAAGATAAGATGAGCACTAGTTTGTTAAGGAGCAGGGGTTTTCAGATATTTTAGAGGGTCTAAAAGGGTAAAACAATCAAAAATAATGGCGTAAAAAAGGGATTGATTAGTTAGGCCAAGGCTGCCTTAAGCATGCCTATATAAAGACCCTTTACCTTTCATTTTAAGCAGCCTTGAACACTCTAATTCATATACAAAAAAATAACAAATTCTACTGTTTGATTGAGTTCCATTTGGGTTCTTTTTGGTTTCTGATTCCATTTAGAGTCTTAAAAACAATAGTTCTTCATTGTGGAAAAAGAAAAACAATTGAATACTGGTTTTAATTTCTGAGTCCAAGTCTGTAGGGTCTGTTTCGAGTGGAAATTTCCTTTTGGTTGTGCATATCAATTTTAGGGTTGGAAGTTAGGGTTAACTAATTCTGCTGATTGATTGTTGCTGTTGTTGTTGCTGCTCCCTGACCTCATTTTCCTTTTGTTCATTTCATATCCAGGTATAATTTTGAAACCATGATGGAATTGAAGCCTGACTGAACTTGTGTAAAGATTTGTGAATAGGAATTGGGACCTCAATATAAAGTCTGTTTCTAGCTGTATCTATTGTTAAATTTTGCCATTCTATATTGTCAAATTCCTCGTGTCCTGTATGTGATTCAGTGTTTGTGTATGTGTTATTTACTTTGTCATGTTATCATCTTAGGGCTTTGTTGTCAAGCTAAAATAGGTGTTAGGTCTAGATCATCAGCTTGTGACAATAACTAAACAAAGGGGGACTGCTAGATGTGCTGTAATGAAATGTTAGTTTAATGCTTTGAACTCAGCAATTATCCTGTAAAGTTGTCCAGGATTCTATTTACAATTTTTGGGAAGTTTTATAGTAAATTACTTGTTAGAATTGCCTTACAAGTGGTCTAAATGGATTTAATTTTCCCCTATTGATTTATATGATTATTTTAGAAACTAAATGCATACATGGATCTCTACTTAGTTTGTTGTTAAGATAACATAGGATAGAAATGTTTAGTGAGAGTTTGTAAAGCTCCTGTGTTGGGTGAGACTCGACCTTGAGTCTCGATTCCTAGTTTTTTTGGGCTTGTTTGTTGAGCTTTGATTTTGCACTGCTGTTGCTGAACAATCCGTTTGGCAGGCTTGATTCAAACACATGTTGAAAGCAAAGTTAGAATTTAATATGATTACTTTATGTCAAGGTTTTAAATTATAACTCAAACCTGTTAATTGGGCTTCATGTGTATATATCAGCTGTATTAGCATCCCTGGGCTTGCGTGTGAATTATTTGGATTTTAAGCAATGGGCCAACGTTGGCCCACAACCATCGAAATCAATGCATACCCCCAAGAAACGTAGGGGCTGTGTCATCAGTCTGGGCTTCACCTGGAGCCCAATGTCTTCATTTTTCTAAGTCTGCCGCGATGGTTATGTGAGTTAGGCTCTATCAGTTGGGCCTTTGGTCTGTTTTGTGATGGGCTAATCCTTTTACTCAAAATAATTAGTCTTTCCTCATGTGATCTGTGGGTTAGTTCATGTAAAACATTCAATCACATTTGGCTCTAGCAAATTAAGCCCATTAATTAGAGTAGGTGTGCCATGCTAGATCAATAAAATAATTTATAGCCCTGATACATCTAGTTTGAGTACCCCTCCCCCCTTTAATTAGAATAATTGAGGTGCGCCATGCCTAACAAAAATGACCATTGTTTGGCCCTCGCCTTAATTAATCTTTAACTCAACCTTAGAATTCGAGGCGTGTCATTTAGCAAAATTTCATGGCCCTCGCAATGCTAAAACGTGTAGTTCCTTTAGGCGCGCACTTTAATAATATTACCTTCTTAAGCTCGGTTGTGCATTTCATGTGACCCAAATCCAAATCCTTATAATGTTGAACAAAATGTGTTGCGGATTATGGGTGCATTTCATGTGACGTGATCCAAAGACAGATTTTAGACGACATTAAATCGTCTTTAAAAATGAATAAAAGCAGTTTAAACTTAAAATGCACATAGGTTCAAAATGTTCTTAAAATCAGATAATTATGCCAATTATAGCAGTTGAGTGACCATGCTAAAACCACGGAACTCGGGTGTGCCTAACACCTTCTCCTGGGTTAACAGAATTCCTTACCCGGATTTCCGATTCGCGGAATGTAATACAGAGTCAACCCTTTCCTCGATTCGGGATTTGAAACCGGTGACTTGGACACCATAAATCTCCCAAGTGGCGACTCTGAATCTTTAAATAATAAATCTCGTTTCGATTGTCCTTTAATTGGAAAAACTCCCCTTATTATACCCTCTTCCGGGGGTGTTGTGAAAAAGGAGGTGTGACAAGTGTTATGCGATCACGCAGGGTTAATTGAGTCAGTGAAGTTTTTGCTTCGCGATCGCGGTGGTCTTCCCGCGATCATCATTAAGTAATTTTAAATCACTGGGAAGAATGTTTAAAAGGCCATTTTCGCGATTTTGGCCATAGTTCACCATTTTTAAGTCGGTTTTGGAGCTCTTTGAGAAGGATTGAAGAGAGAATCAAATGGAAACATTTGGAGGTAAGATTTATGGACTTAATACTAGCTCCTATTGTGATTTATACCTAATTAAACATAAAATTTGTGGAATCTAAAGCCTAAAATTGGAGAGTTAGGGCTTGAAACTTGAGACCTTGATTTGAATTTGATACGTATGAACTCGTGAAAGTGTGAGGATTCTAGTTTTGTAATTTTTATCAGAATTTGAGATGTGGGCCCGGGGGTCGGGTTTGGCCAATTTCGGTATTCTTGATGTAAATTGATTATTTTCGAGTGGACTTTATTCCCTTATAATATTTTGACGGTATAAATTTGTTTTTGGTTAGATTTGGAGCTTCTAGAGGCCGAGTCGAGAGGCAAAGGCATCGCGGGCTAGAGTTTGGACTGGATAAAGGTAAGTAATGATTGTAAATGCTGTCCTGAGGGCATGAAACCCCGTATTTCACATTGTTGTGCTACTTTGAGGTGACGCACATGCTAGATAATGAGCGCGGGGTCGTGCACCATTGGGGATTATGACTTAGTCCATCACGTATGATTATTAAGTCGCGTATTTGATTGAAAATTGTTGATATCATTGTGTTTTGGAAAGTATTACCATGTTTTGGGCTGAATGCCATATTTAGGCCTCGTGCCAACTGTTTTGGACCCTTAGGAGATTTTTACTACTATTCCTTTGACTTCAAATTTGTACTCAGTCATACTGTATTCTACTGTTTTCGTAACTCAACCATATTTACTCCGTTTGATATTTTGGGTTGAGCATCATGTTTTACTGTTGCCCGAGTGGCTTGAGAGATTTCTAACTGATTAAGGTCGATGGCCTATGTTGTGAGGATATTATAGGATCGGACTGCGTGCTGCAGCAGTGTTGTATTGATTCATAATTATAAGGCCGAGGGCCTGATTTATTACACCACGAGGTAGCTTGTTATGAGGCTGAGGACCAGTTTGATTATACCATGAGATGGCTTGTTATAGTGCTTGGGCTATAGGAGCCCTTTCGGAGTCTGCACACCCTCACTGAATGCGGGTACCCAGTGTGAGATGTGATATTGCCCGAGGGGCTGTTGTTGTTGCATGTTATTGCCTGAGGGGCTGATACGAGTGATTGTGAGGTAGTCCAAGGGGCTGGTTCTACTGATATTGTGCCCGAGGGGTAGTTGTGGTACTTGTTTTGCCCGAGAGGCTGTTTTATGTTTTCTATATATTTTCTCACTATTTTCATCACTCGTTTGAAACTATTGTAAGATTTTTTAAAAAGGTTTTTACTGAAATGAAATGTTTTAACGAGTTTTGCCACTTTACTGCATTGTTCTGAACTTGTACTATTTTGTTGTAGCATTATGCTGTGTTTTGCATGTTTTCTTACTGCTCAGTTGCCTTTACTTTTATTACTTACTGATTTGGCATACTCACATTACTCCTTACACCCGGTGTGAAGATCCAGGAGTCTCGGGTCATGCTAGCGAGTGCTGATTGTCTTCCAGCAGGCTTTCTCGGAGTTGACTAGGTAACTGCTTGGTGTTCAGAGCCTATCGCCTCTCCTTCCTATCTTTATTCTGCTTGTATTAGCTTTGTTTCAGACTATGTTGTCTTTTCCATATTTCTAGACGAGTTGTAGATACTCATGACTGGTGACACCCTAATGTCGAGCTGTGTTTTGTTTTCGCACTGTTCTATCTACCTTATACTATGGGATTTTAGCTTATCAATGTCTTTAAATGACTTATTATAATTTCTTTGGTTGGTTTGGAGTTTGTGTCGGCTGGCCTAGTTTCACGATTGGCGCCATCACGACCGGATCCATTTTAGGGTCATGACAAGTTGGTATTAGATCCTAGGTTACATAGGTCTCATGATTCATGAGAACGTTTAGTAGAGTCTCGCGGATCGGTGCTGAGACGTCTGTATTTATCCTCGAGAGGCTGTAGAACCTTTTGAAAAACTACATATTCTTGAATTCTTATTATGCGAACCTATTGATCCTAGTAATAAACTTCTGTTATTCTATTCTCTTACAGATGGTGAGGACATGTGCTACTGGTAAGGATGTACGACCACCAGTAACACCAGCTGGGGCCACCAGAGGCCGAGGACGTGGTAAGGGCAGGGGTGTAGCCCGCACAGTAGCTAGGACAACACCTGTAGATCTACCAGCCACCTAGTTCATGATCAGGTCCCAGTTATGGATGCTCTAGCAGCACCAGCTTAGGCACCGGCTGTGCCTATTGTGATTCCAGGCCTTCAGGAGGCCCTGGCCCAGATTCTATCAGTGTGCACTGGACTAGCTTAGGCGGTCTCAGTTACTATAGCCGCAACTACTTCTTAGTTCGAGGGAGGCGCTCAAACTTCCGCCGCTCGCACACCTGAGCAGGTCGTGCAGGGACTTCAGACACCGAGGGCACCTCCTGTCTAGCCGGTTGCAGCTGCTCGAGACTATGTAGCTCCTGTTATGCCTGACAACGAGCAATGTAGATTGGAGAGGTTTGGTAGACTCCAGCCTCCGACTTTCAGTGGTACAGAGGGCGAGGATGCCCAGGGTTTCTTGGACAAGTTTAAGAGGATTCTTCATACATCGGGTATTCTAGAGACCAGCGGGGTAGAATTTACTACTTTTCAATTTTCTGTGGCTGCCTTCAATTGGTGGGAGGATTATGAGAGGTGTAGCCATGTTGGTGCAGCACCCCTTACCTGGTAGAAGTTCTCCGTTCTCATTTTGGAGAAGTATGTGCCACAGTCTCTTAGAGAGGAACTACGTAGGCAGTTCGAGTAGTTCATCAGGGAGATATGACTATGATGCAGTATGAGCTAAGGTTCTCGAAGTTAGCTCGCCATGCTGTTTGGTTGGTTCCTATGGATAGAGAGAGGATCAGGAGGTTCGTGAATGGCTTTACATATCAGCTTTGGATTCTCATGACTAGGCAGATGGTGTCTGGTGCTAATTTTGAGGTGTTTGTTGACATTACTCGCGAGATTGAGTTAGTTCGTCACCAGGAGTGAGATGAGAGGAAGGCCAAGAGGCCTCGGGGATCTGGTAGCTTTGGTGTTGCTCCTTCGAGGGGTCAGTTTTAGCACGACAGAGGCCGTCCATTCAGGCATGCTCATTCAGCTCGCCCAGGTTATCGATGGGCATCATCGGGTCATGGTTCTCACAGTTCTCATCAAGTCCATTCATCACTCAATGCCCTTCTAGCCCAAAGTTTATCTCGTGCTCCATTAGTTCAGGGCTCTTCTATGCCAGGTGCATCTGCTAGTCATTCGGTGCTAAGGGTTCCCTTTAGTCCCTGTCTCCAGCACCAGGGTGTTGTTATGAGGATGGAGATTTGGGTCACATGTGGAGGCAGTGTCCTCATCATATTGGGGATTCATCTCAACAAAGGAGTCAGCCATCGACTTCAGTACTAGTTACTTCACCACCCACTACCCAGCCAGCTAGAGATTCGCCTCTGAGGAGGATAGTCAGCTAGGGTTCGCCTCTGAGGAGGAGGTCGATCAGGTGGTGGTCAGGCCCATTTCTATGCACTCCCAACTAGACCCGATGCTATTGCTTCAGATTCTATGATTACATGTATTGTCTCGGTCTGCCACAGAGATGACTCTGTGTTATTTGATCCAGGTTCCACTTTTTCATATGGGTCATCATATTTTTCTCATTATTTGGATACGCCCTATGAGTCTCATGTCTCATCTATTCATGTATCTACTCTATTGGGCTGTACTATTATTGTGGACCATGTGTATCGGTCATGTGTGGTGACTATTGGGGGTTTGGAGACCCGAGTGGACCTGTTATTGCTTTGTATGGTGGACTTCCATGTGATATTAGGCATGGATTGGCTATCGCCGTGTTGTGCTATTTTGGACTGTCATGCTAAGACAGTGACATTGGTTATGCCGAGTGTGCCACAGATTGAGAGACGAGGTTCGACTGATTTTTTTCTCAGTAGGGTAATCTCATTCTTGAAGGCACAGCGAATGGTTTGGAAAGGTTTTCTTTCATACATAGCCTTTGTGAGGGATGTCGGTGCAAAGACTCCTAGTATTGATTATGTTACTGTAGTGAGGGATTTTCCCGATGTATTTCCTGTAGACCTACCGGACATTCCACCGGATAGGGTATTGATTTTAGCATTGATCTGGTGTCGGGCACTCAACCCATTTCTATTCCACCGTATCTTATGGCACCAGCAGAGTTGAAGGAGTTAAAGGAGCAGCTTCAGGAACTCTTTGATAAAGGGTTTGTTCGGCCTAGTATGTCGCCTTGGGGTGCACCTCTCCTATTTGTGAAGAAGAAAGATGGCACGATGAGGATGTGCATTGATTACAGGCAGTTGAACAAAGTAACAATCAAGAAGAAGTATCCTTTGCCTCATATCGATGATTTATTTGACCATCATTAGGGAGCGATAGTGTTCTCCAAGATTAATCTTCATTCAGGATATCACCAGTTGAAGATCAGGGACTCAGATATTCTTAAGACAGCTTTCAGGACCAGATATAATCATTATGAGTTCCTGGTGATGTCTTTTGGGCTGACCAATGCCCGTGCAACGTTCATGCATTTGATGAATAACGTGTTTTGGCCTTATCTCGACTCGTTCGTGATTGTTTTCACTGATGATATTCTAGTATACTCACGTAGTCAGGAGGAGCATACCGAGCATTTAAAAGTTGTGTTGCAGACATTGAGGGAGGAAAGCTTTATGCAAAGTTCTCCATGTGTGAGTTTTGGCTCAGTTCGGTGGCTTTCTTGGGGCACGTGGTGTCCAGTAAGGGTATTCAGTTTGATTCGAAAAACATAGAGGTGGTTCAGAGCTGGACAGACCATCCTCAACCACAGATATTCGCAGCTTTCTTGGTTTGGCGGTTTATTATAGTCGGTTTGTTAAGGCATTTTCATCGATCGCATCACCCTTGACCAAGTTAACTCAAAAGGGTGCTCCATTCAGGTGGTCGGATGAGTGGGAGGAGATCTTTCAGAAGCTCAAGACTGCTTTAACAATAACTCAGTGTTAGTTTTACCATCAGCTTCAGGTTCATATACAGTGTATTGTGATGCTTCGAGAGTTGGTATTGGGTATGTGTTGATGCAGGAGGTTACAGTTATTGCCTATGCTTCTCGTCAGTTGAAACCCCATGAAAAGAACTACCTGATTCATGATTTGGAGTTGGCTACAATTATTCACACATTGAAGATTTGGAGGCATTATTTGTATGGTATGTCTTGTGAGGTGTTTACTGATCATCGTAGCCTCTAACACTTGTTCAAGTAGAAGGATCTCAATTTTAGGTAGCATAGATGGTTGGAGCTGCAAAAGGACTCTGATTTCACTATCTTGTACCATCCGTGGAAGGCCAATGTAGTAGCCGATGCTTTGAGTAGGAAGGCGGTGAGTATGGGGAGTTTGGCGTATATTCCTATTAGAGAGAGACCTCTTGCAGTTGATGTTCAGGCATTGGCCAATCGGTTCATAAGGTTGGATATTTTGGATCCCAGTCGGGTATTGGCTTGTGTGATTTCTCGGTCTTCCTTATTTGATCGTATCAGAGAGGGACATTATGATGATCCTCATTTGCTTGTCCTTAGGGACAAAATTTAGCACGACGATGCCAAAGATGTGACCATTGGTGATGATAGGGTATTGAGGATGCAGGGGCAGATATGTGTGCCCAATGTAGATGGGCTTCGGGAGTTGATTATGGAGGAGGCCCATAGCTTGCGATATTCTATCCATCCAGGTGATGCGAAGATGTATCAGGATCTAAGACAACATTATTGGTGGAGGAGAATAAATAAGGACATTGCTTTTTCTCACTATTTTCATCATTCGTTTGAAAATATTGTAAGATGTTTTAAAAAAGTTTTTACTGAACTGAGATATTTTTACGAGTTTTGCCGCTTTACTGCATTGTTATGAACTTGTACTATTTTGCTATAGCATTATGCTGTGCTTTGCGTGTTTTCTTACTGCTCAGTTGCCTTTACTTTTATTACGTACTGAGTTGGCGTACTCACATTACTCTTTGCATCATGTGTGTAGATCCAAGAGTCTCAGGTCACGCTAGCGAGCGTTGATTGTCTTCCAGTAGGCTTTCTCGGAGTTGACTAGGTAGCTGCATGGCGTTCACAGCCCAGAGCCTCTCCTTCCTATCTTTATTCCGCTTGTATTAGTTTTGTTTCAGACTATATTTTATTTTTCATATTTCTAGACGAGTTATAGATGCTCTTGACTGGTGACATCCCGATGTCAGGCTGTGTTTTGTTTTCGCATTGTTCTATTCTACCTTATACTATGGGATTTTAGCTTATCAATGTATTTAAATGACTTATTATAATTTGTTTGGTTGGTTTGAGATTTGTGTCGGCTGGCCTATTTTCACGATAGGCGCCATCATGACCGGGTCCATTTTAGGGTCGTGACATGTGTCTAAGTACACCTTAAAATAACAGGTATAGACCTTATTGGATAGATAGTAATTCTTTTGCGAAAATGCCTATTTATCCTCTTACTAGTGCAGTTTTGTCCGGGCGAAGCCCGCGCCCAACGATTATACGAGCAGTTCGTGTTTAAATATACAGTTATTTAATGTTTCTCTGCTAATTTTTAGTGGTAATATTATCTTTGTACCATTCAAAAGCTTTTTAAGTACACTTTATTTGACATAATGTTTATCATAGTAATTTAATCATTTATTAGTTCCTAAATGATATAATTTTAAATTTTTGATTAAACTATATTTGAATTTGTAATTTTAAATTAGAGATTATTTGAGTGACTGTAAATTTTATTATCAATTTAATTTAAGAAAATTCAGAAGAAAAAGTGAAGATGTTAAAAAAAGTTCAAAAAAATTATGTAGCATATTATGATCAATAACTTTTTAGGTCCTGGTTCTAAACAAATTAAATAATTAAAAGTAATAAAATAACTTAATTCTGTCATTTTTTCCATTGTTTTCATTAAAAAATAATAATTATTAAATGTTAATTAAAATAATAATTATTAATTGATACTTCATGCTCTTTCTTTTTAAATAACAAGTCGTTTAAATTAGATTGATTTATGTAATGCCAATTACACAAGCCGTAAATTGTATGTTCAGCATACGGTCAATATAAAAGTTAGTATTTTATACTCAAAACTTTCCTTTTAATGTTTAGTTTTGAAGAGATAGGATCACAAAATTAAAAATTAATTTGTAAAGACCCATAAAACCATTTGATCCAAATTTTCTAGTGTACTTTTTCAATAAATTTTTTTAATATCTTAGAAAGAGATAATTGGGTTACAAAAAGGGAATTTATTTTCCCTTCTTATGCTAGCACTAAGCCAAGCGAAGATCTTTGTAATTTACGGTATTTACTTTATTCTTTATATTCTTTTTGTATTTTATTTTTCACTCTCTTATTTTAGTAAATAATAATTTGACTAATATGCTATTTCGTATTGAATAATTAGTCTTTTTTTTTTGTATGCATAGTAATTATTCCCATACCAGATTTTCTAATTTTTCATAATTCTTTAGACCATAAACTTTAAAAAAGAAAAATACTTCTTGCTACATTATCTTTCAAACTTCAATACAAAATAAAATGAGATCTTGACCGCTCTCTGGTAGAAATATAAAAGGTATCAGATACGTGGTACTTTAGCACATACACATTTATTAATGATAATAGAAGTTTAAAAATATATCTATAAAAAAAAGGAGGATGAACGAATTAAATACTTAATGCCCATAATATTATTTTAATGATATATTTTCTCACTTAAAGTTTTTTTGTTTGAAACAACTGAATGAAACATAAAGGTAACTATTTTTCTATTTTGCTCTTTTAATAAATATAGTTTCTAGCAAAATTGTTGAAACTATATAGCGTTATATTATTAATAATTAACTTTGTATTAATTTATTTTTAATTAATCGAATATTTTTTTTGGTAATTAAACTTTTATTTACCAGAAAAATATTTACAAGTAAATAAAAAAAAACCTTACATATATCCTGAGCTATCTGTACTCCCCCCTCCCCCCCCCCCCC
>MU741780.1:62527-98025 GCA_026770625.1 Nicotiana glauca
TAATAGAGACTGAAGTAAACATGTACAATAATTTCTATGACTGAGTAAAAATAATGTGAGTATGAATAAAGCCTAAGCATGATCTCTAACATGAAGGCAAATAAGTTCAACAACAAGTAAACACATAACCACAGATAATAGCTATTAGACCTCGCAGCCTCACGGGACGGACCAAGTCTCAATCCCCCGCGGTGCACACCCACACGCCCGTCACCTAGCATGCGTATCACCACCAAACAATCACATGATATCAATTTCTCCGGGTTTATACCCTCAAAGCCAGAGTTAAAAGTGTTACTTACCTTAACCGCGTAAAATCCTACTCCGGGATGTCCTCGTCCCTTGACTCGGTCTCCAAAGGCTCCGAGTCTATCCAAAATATTGAATAACATGTTCTAATTAGCCTAGGTGATCAATTTCCATAATGTCAGGACAAGTCAAAATCAAAGTCAAAGCCTCCGCTAATTAAGAAAAAAATTGTACGCAAATAAATACCATGCGAGGCACTATACAGTGAACTAAAATGCCGAAATTGAGGTGGTTCCAGAAGCCATCACGTTGGCTTTTCTCAGAAGTTCAAAAACACCTAGTGATCATGGCATGATAGTTTTATCTCCAATTGAAGAACTGGAACAGTATATTAATGGAAAAATTTCCAATTCTTGAATCCGATCATTATATAATTATTATTCTAATTTGGTAAAAAAAGAATTCTGTAAATTTATAACTATTTCCTTCCAATATATTCTCTTTTTTTTTTGCTATCCTTTCGTTAGCTAATACCGAGTTCCCAAATTTCGAAGCCGAAAAGTACAATTAGTATAATTTCCATAGCAAGGTTTCAATTACAGACTCTTTATCATATGTAATCAGGACATCATGATTAATTTTGTACTTCATTCTTAAGCACATCTCTGTTATAATGATTGTCCCAACCATCGTCGTCAAAATTATCTAATTCCATGAATACTACTTATGTAAATATTAAAAGTAGACATACCTTACAGTTGGTCTTTTCCCTACAATGATCCTCACGCCTTATAATTTGAATAATGACCCAGTAGTCAGGTCTTCTACTGTACTCACGCCGACACAATTTTTCTGCCTTCTCATAAAACCAGGAATAAGATTTTTCTTATTTAACTTTAGCCCTAAAACGTGTTGTGCATATAGGTGGGTTTTGTGTATTTTATTCGTATCCTATTATTATTATCATATTCATAAAGTAGGCCCACTATCTATTTATATAATGTAGTACTTCATATATTTACATATAATAAAGCCCAATTTCCAACTTCCGTCAATTCAAGCCTAATTCTACCACGGACCTTCATATTACATTCCGTACACACTTCTAAGTTTAAAATTATCCAACAAAGCTAACCGAATCATAAGAATCCAAATTCGAATTCGATTACTCATAAGTCAACTTCTGGTTGACTTTTCTAACTTAGCTGTCTAACTAAGAGTCTAAGTGTCTCTTTTCACTCCAAAACTACTTCGAACCCAAACTACCAATTCAGAACAACTCAACACATCTCAACAACACACAAATAAGTAAAAATAAGGGAAACGAGGCTATAACTCTCAGAATGATTGGTCGGGTCGTTACATGGATCCCTTTGCCTCGGCCCTTTCCTAGCTTCAAATGGTTTTGTCAATGATACATTAACCAATATTGTATATGTAACACTTTGTACACAACTCATGATCCATCTCACAAACTGGTCTGAAAAGCCATTGCATTCAGCACCTGCTCCATGAACCCCCATTCAAAAGAATCATACGCCTTTTGCATATCCAGTAGTATCATACACTTTGGTGACACTCCACTTCTTCAATATCCTTTTACAAGTTCATGGCTAAGGATGATGTTATATGTTATCACTCTCCCAGGAACAAAGGCAGATTGTGTTTTATCAATTAGTACATCCATCACCCTTTGTAGTCTCTTAGTTAAAATCTTAGAGATCACTTTATACAAAGTAGTGCAGCAAGAGATTGGTCGGTATTCTTTAATGCTGGTAGGACTCTTAATTTTAGAGATCAAAGTAATTGATGTGTAGTTGATAGGTTTGTACACTTGTGTTGAATCAAAGAATTCTAGAACAACCTTAGTCACATCCTCACCTATTACTTTCTATGTTTTTTTTGAAGAAGGCTGCATTAAACCCATCATAGCCAGGTGCTTTTAAATCAGTAATATCCTTCAATGCTAGTCATACTTTCTCCTTAGTCACTGGTTGGATAAGTTGCAACTGCTGCTCCCTACTTAGTGTTGTTCCCATTTTCATGACATTTGGATTAATAGCAGGTACACTTTCTGCTCTTGAAGCCAATAAGTTCTTATAATATCCCATTATTTCAGCCTTTATATCTTCTTCTAGCATTAGTTAGATCCCCACTTCATTTGTTAGAGCCTGGATGCCATTAAAGTTATTCATGTTCTTCATTTATACAAATAAGTAGGCAGAGTTGGAATCTCCTATTTCAGCCATTGGACTCTGGATCTTTGCTTGTAGATACTCTCTTCAATCAGTGACCATTTTTTTAGTTCACATTTTAGTGTTTTCTCCTTCTCAATTAGGTCTGACTGTTGCACTCTAACACACATCTCCTCTTGAACAGCTTGTAATGACCCGAATGGTCGTTTTACCTTTTAGAACCCTGTTCCCTTAACTAAAACTTCCTGTGCTTGCTTTAGCTAATTTACAACTTGCGAGAACGGTTGGTTCGGGGAGTTAGAAAAGTTTTGAGTGAAATATGTCCAGTTGTTTCTTTAGGATTCTCTTAAAAGACCAAGTTTGAATTCGGTCAACCTTTTAGGAAAACGGACCTGAATTCGTGATTTGATGGTCTCGGAGGGTCCGTGGGAAAATATGGGACCTGGGCATATGTCCGAAATCGAATTCCAAGGTCCCTAGCCCGAGTAATAAATTTTTATTAGAAATTGTTAAATTGAAGTTTTAAAGAATTGAAGAAACTTAGAAATCATTGATTTTCTAGGTATTGGGCTCGTATCTTGGTTTCGAAGCTTAGTACAGGCCCAAAATATTATTTAAGACTTGCCCGTAAAATTTGGTGTCAATCCGAGTAGTTTAAGGGTGTTTTGACCCGGTAGAGGAGAATTAAGAACTTGAAGTTTATTAGTTTGATTCATTTGGTTTTAGGGGGTGATTCCTAGATTTAGCATTGTTTTAAGTGTTTCGAGGGTTTGAGCAGGTCCGCCTCGGGATTTTGAACTTGGCGGTATGTTCGGGCGGGGCCCCGGAGCCCCGAGCGTCAAGTGGACGAGGCTCGAGTGAAGTAAAAGTTTGGAGAGAGGGCTGAGTTTGCTGCTTCTATCATAACCACATCTGCGGTCCTAGGGCTGCAGATGCGGGACCGCAGGTGCGGTCATGACTCTGCAGAAGCGGCCAAGGGCAATCTAGGCCAGAACCGCAGAAGCGGCTTCCCAGCCGCAGATGCGGGCCTTAGACCGTAGAAGCGGTCCAGTCCCTTTTGCCCAGTTCCACAGATGCGGCTCTCCTTTCGCAGGTGCAGGACCATAGATGCGGTCCCCTAACCACAGAAGCAGAAGTCGCTGGGCAGTAAGCTTCAGTTAATTCGAGCTCAAAGACCATTTTTATCATTTTACACTCAAACTTTGGGCGATTTGGGGGCTCTTGAGAGAAGGTTTCTACTTAGCATTGCAAGGTAAGTTATTTCCACTCATTATTAGTTTAAATACATGTATATTAGGTAGATTAAACAGTAAAAATTAGGTGAAATCAAAGAGGTTAGAGCTAGACCTAGGGTTTTAATAAAACTAAGATTTGACCACGAAATTTGTTATGAAATGAACTAGAAATCATATATTATTGAACCTTGGGTTGTAGAGAACAACTTTCTTCGAAAAATCTTGGAATCCGGGCATGTGGGCCCAGGGTCAAAATTTAGGAAAACGTGTGAAAAAGGTTGGAAAATTGCTTAAATTGTTAGAATTCGATCTTGTAAGCCTATATTGACTAGTTCTTACTTTATTTAACTAGTTTGTGATCGTTCGGCTCCGAATTGAAGGCTTGGTCTTGTTCTTGATATTGGAAGTGCGCTTTGGAGCGAGGTGAGTCTCATTTCTAACCTTGTAAGAGGGAATTGTCCACATAGGCATAATAATTGACTTATTTGTCATTATATTCGGGGGCTACGTACGTACTAGGTGATGAGAGTCTATGTGTAGCAACTATTATGCTAATTTCGAGTAGTTTAGGACCCATAAGCATGCTTTACGTGATATTCTAGTACAGTTTGATTAACTTGGATTCGTATGAACTATTTTGATTAAGAAGAATGAGACTAGAGAATGACCCTTATCTTGATTGGTCTATTAAAAGAGAATAATTGGCATTTCTGTTTATGGCTACTCCTCATATGTATATTGATTGTTGTTGTTGCTTGTCACTGAGCTTATTTCTGTTTGACCGCGTCACACGGGTGATTCGCAAGCGGGGTAATAGATGCATCTATGGTCCGAGCCATTTGACCCTCGGCAGTGCACATTTTATTTTATGTTGGATCAGGCCGTACATCCCAGGTGATTAATTGCATATATTTTGATTAGAAGTCCTTCAAGGGATGCGTTACACGTCTGATCAGAGTATAGGCTAGCATCCATGTTAGTACATGGGAAAGAACTATTACTCAATGATTATTAAATGTTAATAACTTGCGAAATCCATGCTTATTATGAATTCTTCTCGTATTAATTGACCCTAGTAAGTATCGAGTCGACCTCTCGTCTCTACTTCTTCGAGATTAGATGGGATACTTACTGGGTACATATTGTTTATGTACTCATACTACACTTTTGTACTTAATTGTACAGGATCTGAGGTAGATACATCTGGTTACCAGTCTGTTGTGCGCCCTTGAGCTTGTGGCAGAGACTTCCACGATGAGTTGCTTCCTTCCTATGCCGCTCAGTAGCCTAATGGAGTCATCCTTTAATTTTGCTATCTTTCTTTATCTCAGACAGTAAGATAGAGATATTTTTTTGTATATTCTACTAGATGCCCATACTTGTGACACCAGGTCTTGGCACACACACACATTGGTAGACTCACGTTTTGGGTTGTATAATTATGTTACTTATATTATCTATCACTTTGTGTTTGAATCCAAATTGGAGTATTTATTTCCCTTAAATTCTGATAAAATTAACATAAGAAGTTAGAAATGTTCTGCGTTGGCTTGCCTGTCAACGGCGTCGGGCGCCATCGTGACCTGTTATGGAATTGGGTAGTGACACAGCTAGCAGCTTCTTCCTTGCTTCTGTAATTCTATTCTCCACTCCTTGATAGTGCTGTGTATTTATCCCTTTTATAATCTCCTTGACCCTTTTGAGCTTATTCTATACCTCCTACATCCTTTCCTGTGTTCCATCTACACTCCATATTTGTTCTGCATGCTATATAAATTGAGGATGGTCTGCTATACGATTAAAGAATCGAAATGGCCTATTCTTTTTTCTCTGTGTCTGTGTAATCATTAGCTTAAGTGGAGAGTGATCAGACACAGATAGTTCTAGCACCTGTATTCTCAAGCTTGGCATTGTCAGCATCCAACTAGCGTTAACTAGTCCTCTGTCTATTCTACTATAAGTGTGATTACTGGTCCAAGTATAATCCCTTCCCACAGCTTGCAACTCATTCATCCCAGTATCCTTCATGAATTCTTTGAAATCTTTTATCTCCATATCTTGAATCACTGGGCCATGTTGTCTATCATGTTCATTTAACACAGTATTGTAATCTCACATTACTAGCCAAGGTCTCTGTTGTATACTGTGAATTAGTCTCAGTTTGCTCCACATACTCTGCCTATCTTTGATGGTATGCAGTCTATAAATTTCTATAAAGCCAATTTTAAGTAACTTTGAAACGCCTCTGAGCTGACCATGTATTAGCTGCTTATCAATTTCAATTGGGACAAATACATAGATTCTAGGATCCCAAATCACCCAAATTCCACTTTTGTTCATTGTACTAAAGTTGGTTATCTATTTCCATCTAGGTGCAATCTTCTTCATTACATCACTAGTTTTCTGTTCCTTTAATTCTGTGCTCTACTATAGCTATGGCTGCTTTTTTATTTTCTTTTATAAACTCCTTTATCTCCTTTTTCTTATAGGTTTTATTCAATTCCCTAACATTCCATGTGATCACACACATACTAGTATGAACTAAGTACCTTGATACAGCTCCTGCACTCCTCTACTCCTCATCTGCATACAACTTGTACCTGGGTCACTATTTGGTTGATCATTTCTCAGAGATTGGAATCCATTGTTCCCAACCAGATACTGCTCCTTATATTGTTTAGCTTTGGATGCCCTTGCTGCTGATTTACCAAGAATTGTTATCCACCCATCTTCCTTTCTTTGTTTTTCATTGTCCTTTACCTTAGCCCCTTGTTTTGCAGTTTAGATTACTTCATTCTTCTCACTTTGTTCAGCCTCCTGTTTATTTTCATTTGATCCATATCTATCAGTTGTAAGCAAACTTGTTTGACTTTATTCACCCTCCTCTGATATGTCATTCCCTGTGGTTGTGGGCCTCTATCATCATTACAGTCATGTCCTATTTTCAGACATTTAGCACAGAAGGATGGCTCCCAATCATATGTAATTTCCTGTTGTATTATTTTGCCCTTTGGATCTTGAGCTTCACAGTTCTAGGCAATGGTTTAGTGACATCCATTTCAATAATCATCATTGCATAAGATATCCTAATTGATCTAGTAGTGCATTCATCAGCATAAACGGGATTACCCAAAGCACTACCTAGCTTACTTTGGGCCTTTATACCCCAGCAATTGAGTGGCAAATTTGGGAATCTGACCCACAGGAGAATGATTTTCAGGATTTCATCATGCAAATTAAAATCTGCTGACCATGCTTTCATGATTATTGGACGATTGTTTACTGTATGAGGGTTGGAATATATTACTTGATATTTTTCTTCCAAGTTACTAAACCTTATCACAAAGTAATCATCATTATGATAGAAGATTTGTGGCTTTGCTGAAAATTTACCTAATGAACTCAGGAATCTTTCCATTGCTCCAATAGTAGGTGAATCTCCTATCACGTAAAGCACAATCGCAAATCTCCACTTATTATTTTCCTGCTCTACATCCTCAATGTCTAATTTCACAATCTTCTCTCCATTTTGGATTATCGATGCAATGAATTGTAGATTCATACCTTTCATCGCTAATTTGTTGCCCCTACCACATTTCCCCGAGATTGCATCTTGCTTTCTTTTCCTAGTTATGCCCTTTTACTGTTCTCAACGGTACCTGAGCTGCATGGTACTGTTCCATTATTGCTCGGGGTCTTCACTTGTACTTGAGCTATCCCGCTTCCAAATCCATCTCCTATAGCTTGTGCAGCTATAGGTATGACATCTACAACTTTTATTTTGCCATTTTTGCGAGCTAGATCTGCTTCTTCCTTGGTCTGTTCACTTTGCATGCTCCTCGGCGTAACTGATTCATTAGGTTCCTCAATCCTCACTCCTTTTGGTGAAACAAATAGTTCTAAGACTGCATTTTTGGTTTCCGCTGATCTTTGGTCTATAGTCAGAACCTTCATAAGGTTCCTCTTAGGTCTGCCTCTCCCTCCCATGACTTCCAAAGTACATGTTAGCAAGGCCACATTAACGTGCGCCGAGAGAAAACTCTAGAAAGAGAAAACTAAAGAACACATTAACCTTCCTAATTTTATCTAGTTCAAATTTGATATTAATTGGCTCATATATCAAGTATCTTATATATTATAGACTACCTTTAGTTGTAATATAATCATAATATTAGATAAACTTAAATCTGAATTCAAATAAGGTGTGGTAACTTTATTTCAATCTAAACCACATAAAAATATTGAAAAGTTGAAAAATCTGTTTTCCTGCTTTAAAATCTCATTTTATTTTCAAATATTTGCATAGTACAAAATAACAATTTCTTTCCCTTTTAATTTTTTTTGAAGATTTTTCTTAAATTGGTTCTTCTTATTTACAAAATGACATTCCTTTTCTCTCAAGTTTTCTAACGATGTTGTTGATTTTTCCCCTTTTCACGGAATGATGACATTCCTTTCCTTTTTCTCGAAGATTCTCTAAAATGTTTATGGCTTGATAATTCAATAACTTAAACACATCTACTTTTTTTTTTCTAAACGAAATTTAACATTGAAGTGTTTCCCAAATTATATTGTAATTGACCCACTTAAATTATTATGGTATTCAAGCTAAATAAAAATATTATAAGTTATAATATTTGTGTTGCTATCCAATTTGATATTAGATTTCTTAGATGTAGTCATGAATAAAAAAAGTCCAAACTGCAATACCATAAAATTTACATTTGAAAAGTGAACTTTCTTAACCTTTGGAGCTATGCAAATTTTTTAAATTGCAAGAAAACACAATTTTGCTTGTTAGATTAAAGTCCAAAATGACAATAAATGGGTAAAAAATAATAAGTATCAAATAGAAGTTCATTTTGTTTATAGCTTATTTAAATAAATAGAAATAAAAAAGTACAATAGGTAGATTTGTATGGTATATGTAGGGGTGTTCATGGTTCGGTTTGGATCTGTTTTTCCCTAAAAAGAAACGAAACCAAGTAAGTCGGTTTTTCAAATACTAGAACCAAACCAAACCAATTAAGTCGGTTTTCTCGATTCGGTTTATGTCCGGTTTTATAGGGTTTTCAGTTTTTTCGACTATTTATCGGTTTTTTCTTAAATATACGACACACAACCAAACACATATTTCGGAGATCACAGTTTCAACGTAACACTATCAAATTAATCTTTGAGAAATCTATTATTTACCAAGATATATTGATGATAATTGAATCAAATAGTGATGAATAATTTAAGGACTCAATTAAAAATATATTATTTTTAACACGAAATGGATTCCTACACTTAACAAAAGAAAACTACCAGTCAAACTAGAATGTAAAGATAAAAAACTATACTAAAAGTGCAAACTATTAATATTTACCATCAAATTTTTGAAACTTTGTATAAAAATATACATATATATAGGTGTAATAATAAATTTTAAAAAGTTATTCCTATAGTCGGTTTGGTTCGGTTTTTTTCGGATTTTTCTGATTAAAACCAAAACAAACCCAAATATGATTGGTTTTTAAAGTTCAAAACCAAAACCAAACCAAACCAAACCAAAAAGTATCGCATTTGTTTTGGTCGGTTTGGTTTGATTTTCGCTTTGGTTCGATTTTTCGGGTTTTTATGAACACCCCTAGGTATATGTGTGACACCCGACCCGTCGTCTCATGAGTTATCGCTCTGTTTCCCCCCATTTTATGCTTCTTTATGTTTCATTATCAGTAATTCGTATGTTAGAGTCTATTTGGATTGGTCTTGGTAGAAAATGAGACACTTAGTCTCTTTACGGAAGGTTTGATATGGAAAAGTCAACGGGATATTGACTTATGAATTATAGGGCTCGGATGTAAATTTCGGTGATTCGGTTAGCTTCAGGGGATGATTTGAGACTTAGGAGTGTGATCGGAATTGATTTTGGAGGTCCGGTGTAGAATTATGCTTGAATTGGTGAAGTTAGTATTTTGGCGATTTCCGGTTGATAGGTGAGATTTTGATCCGAGAGTCGGAATAGAATTTCAAGAGTTGTTGTAGCTTCGTTAGGTGATTTGGGATGTGTGTGCAAAATTTCAGGTCATTCGGACGTGGTTTGGTTGGGTTTTTGATCGAGTGCGAGTTTCGGAAGAATTTGAAGAACTTAGGATTGGATTTGATATAATTTGATGGTTTTAGTGCTAATCGTGATGTTTTGATGATTAGAGTAAGTTTGAATAAGGTATTGGATCATGTTTGTGTTTTTGGTTGAGGTCCCGGGGGCCTCGGGGTAATTTCGGATGGTTAACGGGAAGTTTGGAGTAATAAAATGCAGCAGAAAAATTGTAGAGTATTTTTGATCTATGCGATCGCACAGGGTGTCATGCGATCGCATAGAAGGAATTTGAGGGGCTGTTTGGTTGTTCAATGCGATCGCGGTGGGAGGCTTGCGATCGCACAGTGTAAAGTCATTGTGCTATGCGATCGTAGAGAGGTCTATGCGATCGCATAGGGTTAAAAATTGGGGGCAGAAATTTGTTCTATGCGATCGCAGGAGCTTGATTGCGATCACATAAGGTTAGCTACAGTGACCTGGGCAGAATGTTTTAAAACATTTCATCCGCGATTTTGGGGCTCATTTACTCCATTGTTGATCTTTTGAGAGCTTTTTGAAGGAAATTGAAGAGGGATTCAAGGATTGATTGGAGGTAAGATTTTTGAACTTAAAGCTCGTTCTTATTGTGAAATCCATCTAGAAATTCATGGAAATTAAGCTAAAAATGGAAGAACTAGGTCTTGAGTTTTGAAATTTTTAAATTGGAAATAGAAGGGTCATTTGAGCTCGGATTTAAGAGTTCTTGGTATGTATGAACTCGTGAGAAGATGAGGAATCTGGTGATGTGAATTTTCTGATTTTTTGAGAAGTGGGCCCGAGGCTCGGATTTTTCTAATTTCTAGATTTTTGCTATTTTTTGATTGTTTTCGATTGGATATTATCCCATTGGCATATTGTGATGTATTCGCTCTGATGTTGGATAGATTCGACATGCGCGGAGGCCGGTATAAGGGGCAAAGGTGTCGAGAGCTAGAGATTTCACCGGTTCAAGGTGAGTAATGATTGTAAATGATATCCTGAGGATTTGAAACCCCGGATTTGCACCCATAGTGCTATATTGAGGTGACTTGCACGCCGGATAGAGAGCGTGGAGTAGAGCACCATTGGGGATTGTGACTTGGTCCGTCTCGGCTGTTGATTTTATCGCGTATTTCACTATGACTTGTTGTTTTTCACTATGACTTGGGCATATTGCCGTACTTGGGGATTATTGCTAACCGTTTGAACTCCTTGTGAGCTATCATCACTGTTTTCCTTACTATTTGATATATTATCTGAACTCATTCCATTTGAATTACACTATTTCATGAACTCAACTATATTTTTACTCAACCTTGAGTTTTAACTGATATTTGGACTATTGTTTAAGCTGAGAATTATTGTTTTATTGATGCCCGAGGGGCTTATAATTATTTTTTTGGACTGATTGAGGCTGAGGACCATATGTGAGGATATGTTGAGTGATATGAGGAGGCTTTCAGGCCCCGAGTGATATGTGAGGAGGCTTCCAGGCCTCGAGTGTATTGTGAGAAGTCTTTCAAGACTTATGTTGATATGTATAGGCTTTCAGGACTTATGATGATATAGCGCTTGGGCTGTAGGAGCCCCTCCGAAGTATGCACCCCCACAGTGAGCGTGGGTACCCATGTAGAGCGGATAAATTTTAGACAGTGGTAACAATGGCACTGTTATACACGTTTTGGTCAGGTAACAATGACTGACCAGTGGTAACAATGGCACTATAATACGCGTGTTGGTCAAGTAAAAATGGCTGACCGGTCAGGTAATAATGACCGACCAGGAACATGAATCATGCTCGAGGGGCCGGAACTATTTTTGAGATATTGCCCGAGGGGCGAACCTGATGTGCTCATCTTGCATATTTACTTGTCTTTTTACCTGTTATACTGGGGTATTTATGCCCGAGGGTGAATTTTTCTGTGCTTATCAGCACTAACTGTTTTGAAATCGTTTTCGTAATTATTGAAAAGACCATTTTCAAAAGAGATTTGAACTGAGCCAAGGTATTTCTAAAGATATCACAAATTTCACTATTTTCTCAGAAAGTTGTACCCAGATTCTATATAGCATGTTGGTTGCTTTACGTGATTTCTTACTGCTCAGTTATTTATTTTTATTACTCACTGAGTTGGAGTACTAACTTTACTCCCTGCACCTCGCGTGCAGATGCAGGTATTTTGTCACCCGATAGCGGGTTTTGAGCAGATCATAGGCTAAGTTAATGGAGATTAGCGAGGTGACTGCCAGCGTTCGCAGCGCCGCGTGTTCTTCCTTGTTTTATCAGTCCTATTTGTATATTTCAGACTTGTAGTGGTAGTTATACTCTAATAGTTGCTCGTGACTTGTGACACCCCGGTTTGGGCTATGTTTGGTTGTACTTCCACTAAGTAATATTATTGAATCATCTTTAAAAATTGTTTATTCATGTTATCTATTTTTTTGAAAAAGGTAAATAGGGTTGGTTGGATGGATTTGTCTTCACGAGAGGCGCCATCACGACCGGAGCGGGTTTGGGTCATGACAAGTTGGTATCAGAGCCTAGGTTACTAGGTCTCACGAGTTATGAGCAAGTTTAGTAGAGTCTTGCGGATCGGTACGGAGACGTCTGTATTTATCCTCGAGAGGCTGCAGAACCTTTAGGAAAACTTCACATTCATAAATTCTTTTCGCATCCTTGATTCAGATTGAAAAGAAAAGTTTGAAATTCCTTCCACGCGTTTGTAAGCGCGCATGAGCGCTCAGTATCCGATATGCCTTGATTGCTTGTGATTCCCCGATCAAGGGGCGAGATATGAACTCTGTGAGTTTAATGTTGGGCCAGTCTGAAGGACTTGAGGTCGGATCTTTGCCTATGACTTGAGTACTGAGGTGCTGATTGTGTGAGTAAGTGTTTTGAACTTATATGTTCGGCAGTGTCCCTATTAGTGGAAGTGACGGTTGAATAGCTATGTGATGAGTATGTTATTACAACGGGATGTATCTATGTAACTTGGAAGTGACGAGGAAGGCCTGCGGGATCATAAATAAACTAGTAAGTGTATGATTACATTGTGATTGGATGTGTAGCTCCAAGTTATGGGTGCGTGAAGAATCTTTTCGTGTCTCCTAGATGGGAGTGAAGTAAATTTCAAGTTATGAGTCTAGACTTAGGAAGACTGAGTAACTGTGTAATGTGTATGACGGTGGAAGGTATTCAGAAATGTTATATTGAGGCGAAGTAGGTGGGTTATCTCCTATGGAGTGTTCTGAAGTGGTGTGATCCTTATGTGTATGTTAGAAGATCTCATGTGTAGTTGAAGGGTAAGTGTTGAAATTTGAAATTTCGGGTCGCTTGAAGGGTAAGTGTTAGGTACTATGTTGGTTCTAGTTTGGGGCAGGTGAGTAAATCAGCTATGGCTAGAGTAAAGGGAAATTTGGTCGAAGTCTACTTTATGCTACATGGGGGGAGAGAATCACAGGATGTCTTAAGTTGTTGATGGTTAAGAATACTCGGTGAATAGAGCAAAAAGTTGCTTGGTCGTATCGGGACGAGGATTTCATTTTGCGGCATCAGAATGCCAATAAGGCACGAGTGGTCCTATTCGTTGGGTAAGGTAATTTGTTGTTTGAATAAGAGTGAATGACTTTCGAGAATGGTTCTAATGTGTTCTAGATTCTGCAGGAAACAATCGGGTATTTTAAGCTGCATGTGTGGTTAGAAACTGTGTTTTCATTGGAAGAGGTTAAGATTTATGGTATTTCTAGGTTAATTATAGAGTTCTATGTATCAGTATCAGGAAAGTAAAAGTAACGGATTCAGATTTACAAGAAGTTCTTCAGATTAAAGTATTCGGGAGCGTGATGTTTCTGGTAATATTTGAGAGAGTATTCAGCGGCTTATGGGTCTTAGACAGTGTGATCTTGTGCTTGAGTCTCGTGTAGTGATCCTGGGTTGAGGAATTGTGGTGCTACAACAAGAGGAAAGATTAAGTTGAGGATGAAACATAAGGAAATTTAGATGGATGGAGTATCTTGATAGTGAACCGAATCAGTATGGTAAGGATATGATTAATTCTTCGTATGTGATCGAGGTAATGAGCCCTTACAGGTATTGTGCAGCAAAGCTCTTGAGTGCTGACAGCTTGTTTAGTCTGGTCTAGTTAGAAGGATTCAGTCCTGACAGTTTAGCTTGTGCAAATGGAATTGGGGAAGAATTCTTGTTGGGTTTCACCGTGGTTTAGAGATGTATATATCTTCTATGGGCATGCGAAGCATGGAATATGTAATGATTTTCTTCCAAATGGGATCAGTGGGTGTCCTTGGCTAGATGAGTTACAGTTCAGTTCTGAAAAGAAGCTCATAAAACTCTTAGGCAACGGGTAGCCTCAGATATTCTAGGAAAATGGTACTGCTAATTGGAAGTGATTTGACGAGAGTATTTGTCTCGGAAAGGGGTAATGTGATTAAACTGATGATACTTCGGTAGTATTGCAACGATTTCTTGCTAGATCGACTGCTGATATCTGAGTTTGTGTGATAGCACAGGGGAATTTTAGAATATCTTCCGTGGAATGATTGGGTACTTGAGGTGTGATATGTATTCATACGGCGGAATTTGGGATCAGGTATGGTGATTCGTGTGCTATATGGAGTTGGAGACTGGGAGTTCTCATGTTCAGGCTATGCAGTGGTGGTGGATCGTGTGCATCGGCACCGTTTAGCGGCTATTGGGATTTCGAGGCCTGAGTGGATCTTTCTTTGCTTGGTATGTTATATTTTGGATATGATGTTGGGGTGTAGATTGGCTGTCTCAGTATTGGGTTATTCTAGACTATTGCGCTATGGGCTACGCTGGAAAATGCCACGGGTTGAGTGGCGAGGTGCATCGGATTATGTTCTAGCAGAGTGGTTTGTATTCCAAAGAATAGAGAATGGCTGGGGAGGACTGCTTCTCTTAATTGGGCCTTCGTGGTGGATGTCAGTGCAGAGGTTTCTACCATTGGTTCTGTTCTGGTGTTGAGGGACTTTTCGGATGCGTTTCATGTGACCGGGCATGTCGCCGGGCGAGGTTGTGGAATTCGAAATTAATTTGGTGCCAGGTACTGTATCGTACGGCTCCGGCAGGAGTTATAGTAGGGGAAGGAACAACTTCGGGCTTTCTTTGTTACGAATTCGTTGGCAGGCTAATGTGGCTACGTATTCAGCTTGAGTTGCTTTTCGGTGTTGTGAGACGTTATGATTTGTTGGTTATGGGAACATGTGGTGCAGTTCTATTAGGGATTCATCGTGGAAGTCAAGCGGGAAGATTAATTGGGTATTTTTCAGTAATTGGAGTGTTGGTTATGACTTATCAGGTAGTGTGTCGTATGTTTTCTAGTTCTCCGTGGGTGTAATGAATTGCTGGGGTTCCAGACATCAATATGTGCGTGGCTGTCGATTTTGAGCATAGTGACTTGAGGCGTTTCATATGTAATAATATTTGGATAGGATCACGCATTGTGGCGAGGCCATGTGAAGATATGAACCTTCGGGCTAGATTTAGGTGTTCTATTTCATGATTTGAGTATGTTCAGACCGTTTCTTATTGGTGCATGTATTATGCAAGTTGTGGCGTAGGACAGTATTGAGGCATCATATCACCTGAGTGGTGTGTTGGATTCGAGATGATCGTTGGGGTCATTAGTGAATATGAACAAATTTGATTTCAGCTTGTTGGAAGAATAATATCGAGGTTCGGCTCAGAAATCTGTTGTGGTCTTAGTCAAAAGGGAAGTGGCTTCATGAGTGGTTGATCTGAGAAATGGTTATGGTTTGCTGCGTGTCTCATTTATTGTTGGCAGTATATGAAAAGTGTTGGAATAAGACTTTAGCTAATAAGGGAATATCTATAGGTGTTTGGTTGTTGTAGGCAACTGCTGTGAATAGAAGTTATCGTTTCGAGTGCTTGGATTATGTGGTATATCATATGCTTTCACCTGAGGTTGTAGGTATGGGTTATTACAGCTGGTTCGGGACTATTTAAAGTATAGGTGTGAGGTTTTAATCATATTGATGGTTTTAGAAGTGTAAAGGTAGTTCTATGATTTATGGGCTAGACTGGATTGTGTAATTTTTGTTTAAATATGTATCGGACCTATATGAGATAGGGTGATGTGGGATCACCCCCGGGTATATGCTTGGTAAGGTTATTCAGCTGTTGGTTGGCTTCTAGGACAACTCTGGGTATGCTCGATGACGAGCGTTGGTTTAAGTTGGGGAGGATATGTCGACTCGACCCGTCGTCTCATGAGTTACCTCTCTGTTTCTCCCATTTTATGCTTCTTCATGTTTCATTATCAGTAATTCGTGTGTTAGAGTCTATTTGGATTGGTTTTGGTAGAAAATGAGACACTTAGTCTCTTTACGGAAGGCTTGAAATGGAAAAGTCAACCGGATGTTGACTTATGAGTGATAGGACTCGGATGTGAATTTCGGTGATTCAGTTATCTTCGGGGGATGATTTGTGACTTAGGAGTGTGATCGGAATTGATTTTGGAGGTCCGGCGTAGAATTAGTCTTGAATTGGCGAAGTTAGTATTTTGGTGATTTCCGGTTGATGGGTGAGATTTTGATCCGAGGGTCGGAATGGAATTATGAGAGTTTCTGTAGCTTCGTTAGGTGATTCGGGATGTGTGTGCAAAATTTCAGGTCATTCGGACGTGGTTTGGTTGGGATTTTGATCGAGTGCGAGTTTCGGAAGAATTTGAAGAACTTAGGGTTGGATTTGATATAATTTGATGGTTTTAGTGCTAATCGTGGTATTTTGATGATTGGAGCAAGTTTGAATAAGGTATTGGATCATGTTTGTGTTTTTGGTTGAGGTCCCGGGGGCCTCGGGGTGATTTCGAATGGTTAACGGGAAGATTGGAGTTGTCAAATGCAGCAGAAAAATTGCATAGTATTTTTGTTCTATGCGATCGCACAGGGTGTTATGCAGTGCTATGCGATCACATAGGGTTAAAAATTGGGGGCAGAAATTTGTTCTATGCGATCGCAGGGGATTGATTGCGATCCCATAAGGTTAGCTACAGTGACCTGGGCAGAATGTTTTAAAACATTTCATCCGCGATTTTGGGGCTCATTTACTCCATTGTTGGTCTTTTGAGATCTTTTTGAAGGAAATTGAAGAGGGATTCAATGAGAATCGATTGGAGGTAAGATTTTTTAACTTAAAACTAGTTCTTATTGTGAAATCTACCTAGAAATTCATGGAAATTAAGCTAAAAATGGAAGAACTAGGGCTTGAGTTTTGAGATTTTTAAATTGGAAATTGAACGGCCATTTGAGCTCGGATTTGAGAGTTCTTGGTATGTATGAACTCGTGAGAAGATGAGGAATCCGGTGGTGTGAATTTTTTGATTTTTCGAGAAGTGGGCCCGGGGCTCGGGTTTTGCTAATTTCGAGATTTTTGCTATTTTTTGATTGTTTTCGATTGGGTATTGTCCCATTAGCATATTGTGATGTATTCGTGCTGATGTTGGATAGATTCGATGTGCGCGGAGGCCGGTTTGAGGGGCAAAGGTATCGAGAGCTAGAGATTTCACCGGTTCGAGGTGAGTAATGATTGTAACTGATATCCTGAGGGTTTTAAACCCCGGATTTGCACTCATAGTGCTATATTGAGGTTACTTGCACGCCGGATAGAGAGCGTGGGGTAGAGCACCATTGGAGATTATGACTTGGTCCGTCTCGGCTTTTGATTTTAACGCGTATTTCACTATGACTTGTTGTTTTTCACTATGACTTGGGCTTATTGCCATACTTGGGGCTTATTTCCGACCGTTTGAACTCCTTGTGAGCTATCATCACTGTTTTCCTCACTATATGATATATTATTTAAACTCAGTCCATTTGAATTACACTGTTTCATGAACTCAGCTATATTTTTACTCAACCTTGAGTTTTAACTGATATTTGAACTAATGTTTGAGCTGAGCATTATTGTTTTATTGATGCCCGAGGGGCTTATAATTATTTTTTTGGACTGATTGAGGTCGAGGGCCATATGTGAGGATATGTTGAGTGATGTGAGGAGGCTTTTAGGCCTCGAGTGATATGTGTGGAGGCTTCCAGGCCTCGAGTGTATTTTGAGAAGGCTTTTAGGCCTCATGTTGATATGTGTAGGATTTCAGGCCTTATGATGATATAGCGCTTAGGCTGTAGGAGTCCCTCCGGAGTCTGCAACCCCACTGTGAGCGCGGGTACCAATGTAGAGTGGATAAATTTTAGACAGTGGTAACAATGGCACTGTTATACGCATTTTGGTCAGGTAACAATGACTGATTAGTGGTAACAATGGCAATGTAATACGCGTGTTGGTCAGGTAACAATGGCTGACCGGTCCGCCATTGTTCTATGATTTATGGGCTAGACTGGATTATGTAATATCTGTTTAAATGTGTATCGGACCTATATGAGATAGGGTGACATGGGATCAATTTCTGTTTAAATGTGTATCGGACATATATGAGATAGGGTGACATGGGATCACCCCCGGGTATATGCTTGGTAAGGTTATTCAGCTGTTGGTTGGCTTCTAGGACAACTCTGGGTACGCTCGATGACGAGCGTTGGTTTAAGTTGGGGAGGATGTGTCGACCCGACCCGTCGTCTCATGAGTTACCGCTCTGTTTCCCCCATTATATGCTTCTTCATGTTTCATTATTAGTAATTCATGTGTTAGAGTCTATTTGGATTGGTTTTGGTAGAAAATGAGACACTTAGTCTCTTTACAGAAGGCTTGTTATGGAAAAGTCAACCGGATGTTGACTTATGAGTGATAGGGCTCGGATGTGAATTTCGGTGATTCGGTTATCTTCGGGGGATGATTTGTGACTTAGGAATGTGATCGGAATTGATTTTGGAGGTCCGGCGTAGAATTAGGCTTGAATTGGCGAAGTTAGTATTTTGGTGATTTCCGATTGATAGGTGAGATTTTGTTTCGAGGGTCGGAATGGAATTCCGAGAGTTGTTGTAGCTTCATTAGGTGATTCGGGATGTGTGTGCAAAATTTTAGGTCATTCGGACGTGGTTTGGTTGGGTTTTTGATCGAGTGTGAGTTTCGGAAGAATTTGAAGAACTTAGGATTGGATTTGATATAATTTGATGGTTTTAGTGCTAATCGTGGTGTTTTAATGATTGGAGCAAGTTTGAATAAGGTATTGGATCATGTTTGTGTTTTTGGTTGAGGTCCCGGGGGCCTCGGGGTGATTACAGATGGTTAACGGGAAGTTTTGAGTTGTAAAATGCAGCAGAAAAATTGTAGAGTATTTTTGTTCTATGCGATCGCGCAGGGTGTCATGCGATCGCATAGAAGGAATTTGAGGGGTTATTTGGTTGTTCAATGGGATCGCAGTGGGAGGCTTGCGATCGCACAATGTAAAGTCATTGCGCTATGCGATCGCATAGGGTTAAAAATTGGGAGCAGAAATTTGTTCTATGCGATCGCAGGGGCTTGATTGCGGTCGCATAAGGTTAGCTACAGTGACCTGGGCAGAATGTTTTAAAATATTTCATCCACGATTTTGGGGCTCATTTACTCCATTGTTGGTCTTTTGAGAGCTTTTTGAAGGAAATTGAAGAGGGATTCAAGGAGAATCGATTGGAGGTAAGATTTGTGAACTTAAAACTAGTTCTTATTGTGAAATCTACCTAGAAATTCATGGAAATTAAGCTAAAAATGGAAGAACTAGGGCTTGAGTTTTGAGATTTTTAAATTGGAAATTGAACGGCCATTTGAGCTCGGATTTGAGAGTTCTTGATATGTATGAACTCGTGAGAAGATGAGGAATCCGGTGGTGTGAATTTTTTGATTTTTCGAGAAGTGGGCCCGGGGCTCGGGTTTTGCTAATTTCGAGATTTTTGCTATTTTTTGATTGTTTTCGATTGGGTATTGTCCCATTAGCATATTGTGATGTATTCGCGCTGATGTTGGATAGATTCGACGCGCGCGGAGGCCGGTTTGAGGGGCAAAGGTGTCGAGAGCTAGAGATTTCACCGGTTCGAGGTGAGTAATGATTGTAAATGATATCCTGAGGGTTTGAAACCCCGGATTTGAGGTGACTTGCACGCCAGATAGAGAGCATGGGGTAGAGCACCGTTGTAGATTATGACTTGGTCCGTTTCGGCTGTTGCTTTTATCGCGTATTTCACTATGACTTGTTGTTTTTCACTATGACTTGGGCTTACTGCCATACTTGGGGCTTATTTCCGACTGTTTGAACTCCTTGTGAGCTATCATCACTGTTTTCCTCACTATTTGATATATTATTTAAACTTAGTCCATTTGAATTACACTGTTTCATGAACTCAGTTATATTTTTACTCAACCTTGAGTTTTAACTGATATTTGAACTATTGTTTGAGCTGAGCATTATTGTTTTATTGATGCCCGAGGGGCTTATAATTATTTTTTTTGGACTGATTGAGGTCGAGGGCCATATGTGAGGATATGTTGAGTGATGTGAGGAGGCTTTTAGGCCTCGAGTGATATGTGTGGAGGCTTCCAGGCCTCGAGTGTATTTTGAGAAGGCTTTTATGCCTCATGTTGATATGTGTAGGCTTTCAGGCCTTATGATGATATAGCGCTTAGGATGTAGGAGTCCCTCCAAAGTCTGCACCCCCAAAGTGAGCGCGGGTACCCATGTAGAGCGGATAAATTTTAGACAGTTGTAACAATGGCACTGTTATACGCATTTTGGTCAGGTAACAATGACTGACCAGTGGTAACAATGGCAATGTAATACGCGTGTTGGTCAGGTAACAATGGCTGACCGGTCAGGTAACGATGACTGACCAGGAACAGGAATCATGCCCGAGGGGCCGGAACTATTTTTGAGATATTACCCGAGGGGCGAACTTGATGTGCTCATCTTGCATATTTACTTGTCTTTTTACCTATTATACTGGGGTATTTATGCTCTCGGCGGATTTTTCTATGCTTATCAGCACTAACTGTTTTGAAATCGTTTTCGTAATTATTGAAAAGACCATTTTCAAATGAAATTAGAACTGAGCCAAGGTATTTCTAAAGATATCACAGATTTCACTATTTTCTCAGAAAGTTGTACCCGACTTCTATACAGCATGTTGGTTGCTTTACGTGATTTCTTACTGCTCAGTTATTTATTTTTATTACTCACTGAGTTGGAGTACTAACTTTACTCCCTGCACCTCGCGTGCAGATGCAGGTATTTTGTCACCCGGTAGCGGGTTTTGAGCAGATCAGAGGCTAAGTTAATGGAGATTAGCGAGGTGACTGCCAGCGTTCGCAGCGCTGCATGTTCTTCCTTGTTTTATCAGTCCTATTTGTATATTTCAGACTTGTAGTGGTAGTTATACTCTAATAGTTGCTCGTGACTTGTGACACCCCGGTTTGGGCTATGTTTGGTTGTACTTCCGCTAAGTAATACTATTGAATCATCTTTAAAAATTGTTTATTCATGTTATCCATTCTTTTGGAAAAGGCAAATAGGGTTGGTTGGCTGGCCTTGTCTTCACGAGTGGCGCCATCACGACCGGAGCGGGGTTTGGGTCGTGACAAGTTGGTATCAGAGCCTAGGTTACTAGGTCTCACGAGTTATGAGCAGGTTTAGTAGAGTCTCGCAGATTGGTACGGACACGTCTCTATTTATCCTCGAGAGGCTACAGAACCTTTAGGAAAACTTCACATTCTTGAATTTTTATCGTGCGTCCTTGATTCAGATTGAAAAGAAACTTTTGAAATTCCTTCCACGCGTTTGTATGCGCGTATGAGCGCTCAGTATCCGATATACCTTGATGGCTTGTGATTCACCGATCAAAGGGCGAGATGTGATCTCTGTGAGTTTGATGTTGGGCCAGTCTGAAGGACTTGAGGCCGGATCTTTGCCTATGGCTTGAGTACTAAGGTGCTGATTGTGTGAGTAAGTGTTTTGAACTTATATGTTCGGCAGTGTCCCTATTAGTGGAACTGACGGCTGAATAGCTATGTGATGAGTATGTTAGTACGGTGGGATGTATCTATGTAACTTGGAAGTGACGAGGAAGGCCTGCAGGATGATAAATAAACTAGTAAGTGTATGATTACATTGTGATTGGATGTGTAGCTCCAAGTTATGGGTGCGTGAAAAATCTTTTCGTCTCTCCTAGATGGGAGTGAAGTAAATTTCAAGTTGCGGTATGAGTCTAGACTTAGGAAGACTAAGTAACTGTGAAATGTGTATGACGGTGGAAGGTATTCGAAAACGTTATATTGAGGTGAAGCAGGTGGGTTATCTCCTGTGGAGTGTTCTGAAGTGGTGTGATCCTTATGTGTATGTTAGAAGATCTCACGTGTAGTTGAATGGTAAGTGTTGAAATTTGAAATTTTGGGTCGCTTTAGAGCGTGGGCTTAACTGTTACGGGGATGAATGCGAGATTTGTAGAAGATTTACCGTACTAGATAATCTGTGTTTTCACAAACTTATAAATGATTTGAGTTTAATCTCACTACGGTATTGTGGCATCAATAGAGTAAAAGTTTTATGAGATATTAAGTGTATCTTAATCTATGGTTTCGAGCCAAGTGGGGAGTCTGCTGTGAGCAGTTGATTGCATGGTTAGGTACTATGTTGGTTCAGGTTTGGGGTAGGTGAGCAAATTAGCTACGGCTAGAGTAAAGGGAAATTTGGTTGAAGGCTACATTATGCTTCATGGGGGGAGAGAATCACAGGATGTCTTAAGTTGTTGATGGTTAAGAATACTCGGTGAATAGAGCAGGAAGTTGCTTGGTCGTATCGGGACGAGGATTTCATTTTGCGGCATCGGAATGCCAATGAGCCACGGGTGGTCCTATTCGTTGGGTCAGGTAATTTGTAGTTTGAATAAGAGTGAATGACTTTCGAGAATGGTTCTAATGTGTTCAAGATTCTGCAGGAAACAATCGGGTATTTTAAGCTGCGTGTGTTGTTAGAAACTGTGTTTTCATTGGAAGAGGTTTAGATTTGTGGTATTTCTGGGTTAATTATGGAGTTCTATGTATCAGTATTAGGAAAGTAGAAGTAACGGATTCAGATTCGCAGGAAGTTCTTTAGATTAAAGTATTCGAGAGCGTGATGTTTCTGGTAATATTTGAGAGAGTATTCGGCGGCTTATGGGTCTTAGACAATGTGGTCTTGTGCTTGAGTCTCGTGTAGTGAGCCTGGGTTGAGGAATTGTGGTGCTACAACATGAGAAAAGATTAAGTTGAGGATGAAACATAAGGAAATTTAGATAGATGGAGTATCTTGATAGTGAACCGAATCGGTATGGTAAGGATATGATTAATTCTTTGTATGTGATCGAGATAATGAGCCCTTTCATGTATTGTGCAGCAAAGCTCTTGAGTGCTGACAACTTTTTTAGTCTGGTCTAGTTAGAAGGATTCAGTCCTGACAGTTTAGCTTGTGCAAATGGAATTGGGGAAGAATTCTTGTTTGGTTTCACCATGGTTTGGAGATGTATATATCTTCTTTGGGCATGCGAAGCATGGAATGTGTAATGATTTTCTTCCAAATGGGATCAGTGGGAGTCTTTGGCTAGATGAGTTATAGTTCAGTTCTGAAAAGAAGCTCATAAAACTCTTAGGCAACGGGTAGCCTCAGATAATAAAGGAAAATGGTACTGCTAATTGGAAGTGATTTTGACGAGAGTATTTGTCTCTGAAAGGGGTAATGTGATTAAACTAATGATACTTTGATAGTATTGCAACGCTTTCTTGTTAGATCGACTGCTGATATCTGAGTTTGTGTGATGGCATAGGGGAATTTTAGAATATCTTCCGTGGAATGATTGTGTACTTGAGGTGTGATATGTATTCATATGGCGGAATTTGGGGATCGGGTATGGTGATTCATGTGCTATATGGAATTCGATACTGGGAGTTCTCATGTTCAGGCTATGCAGTGGTGGTGGATCGTGTGTATCGGCACCGTTTAACGGCAATTGTGATTTGGAGGCTCGAGTGGATCTTTCTTTGCTTGGTATGTTAGATTTTGGATATGATGTTGGGGTGTAGACTGGCTGTCTCAGTATTGGGTTATTCTAGACTATTGTGCTATGGGCTACGCCGGAAAATGCCACGGATTGAGTGGCGAGGTACATCGGATTATGTTCTAGCAGAGTGGTTTGTATTCCAAAGACCAGCGAATGGCTAGGGAGGACTGCTTCTCCTAATTGGGCCTTCATGGTGGATGTCAGTGCAGAGGTTTTTACCATTGGTTCAATTCCGGTGTTGAGGGACTTTTCGGATGCGTTTCATGTGATCGGGCATGTCGCCGGGTGAGGTTGTGGAATTCGAGATTGATTTGGTGCCAGGCACCGTATCGTACGGCTCCGGTAGGAGTTATAGTAGGGGAAGGAACAACTTCAGGCTTTCTTGGAAACGAGTTTGTTGGCAGGCTGATGTGGCTATGTATTCAGCTTGAGTTGCTTTTCGGTGTTGTGAGACGTTATTGTTGGTTATGGGCACATGTGGTGCGGTTCTATTGTGGATTCATAGTGGAAGTCGAGCGGGAAGGGTAATTGGGTGTTGATTAGTAATTGGAGTGTTGGTTATGACCTATCAGGTTGCATGTCGTATGTTTTCTATTTCTCCGTGGCTGTAATGAATTGTTGGGGTTCCAGACATCAAATTGTGCGTGGCTGTCGATTTTGAGCATAGTGACTTGAGGCTTTCATAAGTAACAATGTTTGGATAGGATCATACATTGTGGCGAGGCCACGTAGAGATATAACCTTTCGGGGTAGATTTAGGTGTTCTATTTCTATGATGTGAGACGGGGTCTCAGCCTTGTGTCGTGATGGTACTGATGAGCTTGAGGTACAACTCTTTCGTTTGAGTCATTTTTCATGATTTGAGTATGTTCAAACCGTTTCTTATTGCTGCGTGTATTATGCAAGTTGTGGCTTAGGCCAGTATTGAGGCGACATATCACCTGAGTGGTGTGTTGGATTCGAGATGATCGTTGGGGTCATTAATGAATATGAACAAATTTGATTTCAGCTTGTTGGAAGGATAATATCGAGGTTCGGCTCGAAAATCTGTTGTAGTCTTAGTCAAAAGGGAAGTGGCTTCATGAGTGGTTGATGTGAGAAATGGTTATGGTTTGCTGCGTGTCTCATTTATCGTTGGCAGTATATGAAAAGTGTTGGAATAAGACTTTAGCTAATAAGGGATTATATATAGGTGTTTGGTTGTTGTGGGCAACTGCTGTGAATAGAAGTTATCGTTTCGAGTGCTTGGATTATGTGATATATCATATGATTTCACCTGAGGTTGCAGGTATGGGTTATTACAACCGGTTCGAGACTATTCAAAGTATAGGTGTGAGGTTTTGATCGTATTGTTGGTTTTAGAAGTTTTAAAGGTAGTTCTATGATTTATGGTCTAGACTGGATTGTGTAATTTATGTTTAAATGTGTATCGGACCTATATGAGATAGGATGACGTGGGATCACCCTCGGGTATTTGCTTGGTAAGGTTATTCAGCTGTTGGTTGGCTTCTAGGACAACTCTGGGTACGCTCGAGGGCGAGCGTTGGTTTAAGTTAGGGAAGATGTGTCGAACTGACCCGTCGTCTCGTGAGTTACCGCTCTGTTTCCCCCTTTTTATGCTTCTTCATGTTTCACTATCGGTAATTCGTGTGTTAGAGTCTATTTGGATTTGTTTTGGTAGAAAATGAGACACTTAGTCTCTTTACCAAAGGTTTGATATGGAAAATTCAACCGGATGTTGACTTATGAGTTATAGGGCTCGGATGTGAATTTCGGTGATTTTGGTTAGCTTCGGGGGATGATTTGTGACTTAGGAGTGTGATCGGAATTGATTTTGGAGGTCTGGTGTAGAATTAGACTTGAATTGGCGAAGTTATTATTTTGGCGATTTCCGGTTGATAGGACAGATTTTGATCCGAGGGTCGGAATGGAATTCCGAGAGTTGTTGTAGCTTCGTTAGGTGATTTGGGATGTGTGTACAAAATTTCAGGTCATTCGGACATGGTTTGATTGGGTTTTTGATCGAATGCGTGTTTCAGAAGAATTTGAAGAACTTAGGATTGGATTTGATGTTATTTGATGGTTCTAGTGCTAATCGTGGTGTTTTGATGATTGGAGCAAGTTTGAATAAGGTATTGGATCATGTTTGTGTTTTTGGTTGAGGTCCCGAGGGCCTCGGGGTGATTTCGGATGGTTAACGCGAAGTTTGGAGTTGTAAAATGCAGCAGAAAAATTGTAGAGTATTTTTGTTCTATGTGATCCCACAGGGTGTCATGCGATCGCATAGAAGGAATTTGAGGGGATATTTGGTTGTTCAATGCGATCGCGGTGGGAAGCTTGCGATCGCACAATGTAAAGTCATTGTGCTATGCAATCGTATAGGTTTAAAAATTGGGGGCAGAAATTTGTTCTATGCAATCGCAGGGGCTTAATTGCGATCGCATAAGGTTAGCTACAGTGACCTGGGCAGAATTTTTAAAACGTTTCATCCGCGATTTTGGGGCTCATTTACTCCATTGTTGATCTTTTGAGAGCTTTTTGAAGGAAATTGAAGAGGGATTCAAGGAGAATTGATTGGAGGTAAGATTTTTGAACTTAAAACTCGTTCTTATTGTGAAATCCACCTAGAAATTCATGGAAATTAAGCTAAAAATGGAAGAACTAGGGCTTGAGTTTTGAGATTTTTAAATTGGAAATTGAAGGGCCATTTGAGCTTGGATTTGAGAGCTCTTGGTATGTATGAACTCGTGAGAAGATGAGGAATCCGGTGGTGTGAATTTTTTGAATTTTCGATAAGTGGGCCCGGGGCTCGGGTTTTGCTAATTTTGAGATTTTTTCTATTTTTCGATTGTTTTTGATTGGGTATTGTCCCATTGGCATATTGTGATGTATTCTCTCTGATGTTGGATAGATTCGACGCGCGCGGAGGCCGGTTTGAGGGACAAAGATGTCGAGAGCTAGATATTTTTCACCGGTTCGAGGTGAGTAATGATTGTAAATGATATCCTGAGGGTTTAAAACCCTAGATTTGCACCCATAGTGCTATATTGAGGTGACTTGCATGCCGGATAGAGAGCGTGGGGTAGAGCACCGTTGGGGATTGTGACTTGGTCCGTCTCAGCTGTTGATTTTATCGCGTATTTCACTATGACTTGTTGTTTTTCACTATGACTTGGGCGTATTTCCATACTTGGGGCTTATTGCCGACTGTTTGAACTCCTTGTGAGATATCATCACTGTTTTCCTCACTATTTGATATATTATTTGAACTCAGTCCATTTGAATTATAAAGTTTCTTGAACTCAGCTATATTTTTACTCAACCTTGAGTTTTAACTGATATTTGAACTATTGTTTGAGCTGAGCATTATTGTTTTATTGATGCCCGAGGGACATATAATTATTTTTTTGGACTGATTGAGGCCAAGGGCCATATGTGAGGATATATTGAGTGATGTGAGGAGGCTTTCTGGCCTCGAGTGATATCTGAGGAGGTTTCCAGGCCTCGAGTGTAGTGTGAGAAGGCTTTCAGGCCTCATGTTGATATGTACAGGCTTTCAGGCCTTATGATGATATAGCGCTTGGGCTGTAGGAGCCCCTCCGGAGTCTGCACCCCCACAGTGAGCGTGGTTACCCATATAGAGCGGATAAATTTTAGACAGTGGTAACAATGGCACTGTTATATGCGTTTTGGTCAGGTTACAATGACTGACCAGTGGTAACAATGGTACTGTAATACGCGTGTTGGTCAGGTAACAGTGACTGACCAGGAACATGAATCATGCCCCAGGGGCCGGAACTGTTTTTGAGATATTGCCCGAGGGGCGAACTTGATGTGCTCATCTTGCATATTTACTTGTCTTTTTACCTGTTATACTGGGGTATTGATGCCCGAGGGCGACTTTTCTGTGCTTATTAGCACTAACTATTTTGAAATCGTTTTCGTAATTATTGAAAAGACCATTTTCAAAAGAAATTTGAACTGAGCCAAGGTATTTCTAAAGATATCACAGATTTCACTGTTTTCTCAGAAAGTTATACCCGGCTTCTATAAAACACGTTGGTTGCTTTACGTGATTTCTTACTACTCAGTTATTTATTTTTATTACTCACTGAGTTGGAGTACTAACTTTACTCCCTGCACCTCGCGTGCAGATGCAGGTATTTTGTCACCCGGTAGGGGGTTTTGAGCAGATCAGAGGTTAAGTTAATGGAGATTAGCGAGGTGACTGCCAGCGTTCGCAGCGCCGCGTGTTCTTCCTTGTTTTATCAGTCCTATTTGTATATTTCAGACTTGTAGTGGTATTTATACTCTAATAGTTGCTCGTGACTTGTGACACCCCGGTTTGGCCTATGTTTGGTTGTATTTCCGCTAAGTAATATTATTGAATCATCTTTAAAAATTATTTATTCATGTTATCCATTTTTTTGAAAAAGGTAAATAAGGTTGGTTGGCTGGCCTTGTCTTCATGAGAGGCGTCATCACGACCGGAGCAGGGTTTGGGTCGTGACAATATGAAAAGATTCCAAAATGAATATGTAGCCTACCTCTCTTTTATCTCTATTTTATCTCCTAACATTATCATGTAAAATGGCTTTTGCTGGCATTTAAATTTCTCAGAGGATTGCTAAATATACTAAAAAAAATTTGAAGATAATTAGAGTTAATAAAGAGATAAAAAAAATTATACTCCAAGAGTTGGCATCCACATATTCAGTGGGCCCAGCTTTTCTTTTGTTATGGTAAAAGAAGTGGATAGTGTTTTAAGAGCCTACAAATAGCCCGTTTGGATTGGCTTAAAAAAATAGCTTTTAAGCATAAGTGCTTAAAAGCACTTTTTAAGTGCTGAAACTTGTTTTATAAATTAGCAGTTACGTCTTTGGATAAAAGTGCTGAAACTTAAAAAAAGTTATTAAAGTATTTGGTAAACAAGTGTTGTTAAGCACTTTTTCTTTTAAAATGACTGAAATATCCTTCAAGCTGATAACACTAAAAATAAGCTTATTATTACAAGTTTTTAATGCTAAATTGATTCCTATACAAATTAATTTATGTCTTGTTCTTGTTAAGTTCTCAATGATCTGACAAAACAATTTTTAATATATATAAATTATTTATTTAAATAACATATAATAATAATTTGACTAAAATAACCACTTGGCCAATGGCATATAATAATAATTTAACTAGTTTACTACTATGGCCAATGAACGTATAAATGAAATATATTTAGATATTTCTAATTTTTAAATCTTTTTTGCATGAATTGCTTGTCAAATTTGGCTCGTGATGTTTATTACTAAAAATATTGTGACGGGAAAGGAGAACCACTGGAAAAGAAAGGAAAGGAAAGGAAAAAGATGGAAAAATAATAATGAAAGAGTACACAATGGAATAAAAGGAAAGGAGAGGAAAGTTATGGAAGAAGAGGAACAAGAAAGCAAGGCTGCTGCAACAGAACGGAGAAAAGAAAAAGATAGCATATTTTAGGTTTTCTACTTAGGGGTAATTTCAGGATTAAGAAAAACTATAAGGGATAAGAATGTAATATAATTGGTCAAACCAGCTTTTAAGCCCATCCAAACAGGCTCAAATTGACGTTAGGAGGAAAAAAATGAAACGGGGCCCTATTTACTTGCAAAATTGTCCACGCCTGATTACTATTGACTTAGTTATTTTGTCAACTCTTGGAATAAAGTTAAATCTCTATGGTTTTTTTGTAAATTCACATGATCCAGAAGCTCCTCCCGGTTGTGGCTTATTAATAGTGTCACGACCCATTTTACCATAATAGGTCATGATGGCGCCCAACACCATTGTCAGACCAGCCGATGCTGAAATGTGATTAAATTCTCATTTTACCTTAGCCAATAAACAGTTATACTAGAGATTCGAACATAAAAGGTAAGACCAGTAAGGATCATAAAGTGCTACAATAGCAATACACCCCAAAAATAATATTTACTACTGTGTGTGCCAGAACCTGGTGTCACAAGCTACGGGCGACTAGTAGAATATACACAAAATAATAACACACTATCCTATTGTCTGAATCAGGATAGACAGAAACAAAAATACAAGAAAGGACTTCCTAGGCTGCGGATCAGCATGAGAGAGAAGCTGATCACCGTAGAATTCCCCAAGCGTGCTCATCGCCGCGCACCAGGATAATGCCCAGATCCACCTACCTCAAAGCATGTACATTTAAGTACAGAAGCATAACATGAGTATATAAACCACATGTACTAACTAAGTATCCCGTCTAATCTCGAAGAAGTAGAGACGAGAGGTCGACTTGATACTTACTAAGGTCAAGATAATATAATGTAATAGGTGATATGTACAGCATGAAGGATTTTTAACAACACAAGTTTAATAGAAGAGCCAAATTCATGTTCTCGTCATAATTAAATTGCGTGGTTTCCCTTTTTCCTATCAAATATGTGATCATGGCATAACTAAATGCAAGCACACAAATCATGCACAAACATGTCGAGGTCGACGGCCCGCTCCGACGGAAAATAAATTGTGCACTGCCGAGGGTCGAGCGGCACGAACCATAGATGCATCTATTATCACCGAGGCGATCGGCCCGATCCATAATCATCAAGAAAATCACATAAGGCTCAATTATATACAAGGGAATCTCTACCAAGTCTCAACAACTCATACGTTCACTTTTCATTCCCGCAAGTCTCTAGCAAGTCAAAATGTTCATATTGGCAAGTTAAAATAAGAGATATTCCCCAATTAGACATGGCATGGATCCTAAACTACCCGAACAATTATCACATAGTAGCTGCGCACGAACTCTCGTCACCTAGTACGTACGTTGCCCCCGCATTTAGCAACAATTACTCACTTAAAATCCTATGAGGACAATTCCCTCTTACAAGGTTAGAAAGGAGACTCACCTCGCTCCAAAGTGCACTTCCGATATCAAGAACAAGCCCAAACCCTCAATTCGTATCCAAACGAGCACCAACTAATTAAAATAAGCAAGAACTAGTCAATAAGAGCTTACGAGGTTGAATTCTAACTGTTTAAACAATTTCCTAACCATAAATACGAGTTTCCTAAATTTTGACCCCGGACCCATGTGCCCGGGTTCCAATATTTTTCAAAGGGATTTGTTCTCTATCACCTAAGGACCACAAATATATGATTTCTAGTTCATTTCACAGCAAGTTATAGGATTAAATCTTAGTTTTGGTTAAACCCTAGGTCTAACTCTAATCTCTTGAATTTTACCTAGTTTTAGTGTTAAACCTACCTAATGTTCATGTATTTGAACTAAAAATGAGTGGGGATTACTTACCTTGCAATGATGTGTGGAAACTCTCTCTTTGAAACCCCCAAAATCGCCCAAGTGTTGATGGAAATATGGAAGAAATGAACTTGAGCTCGTATTAAATGAGCTTCTGTACCCAGCGATTTTTGCTTCTACGGAGGAAATCCCATTTCTGCGGGTTCCATTTCTACGAAAAATGACCGCTTATGCAGCTTTTGGCAATTGGGCCTCGACCGCTTTTGCGGTCTGGGGGCCGCATAGGCGGAATCTCTTATGCGGTCCTAGGGCCGCTTCTGCGAAAATAGAGGAAGCTCGCCGGACCGCTTTTGCGGTCTAGGGTCGCAGGAGTGGGACTGCTTCTGCGGTTTCCCAGGACTTGGTTCCTTCCGCTTCTGCGATGAGTCGACTGCTTCTGCGGTCAAAGAACCGCAGAAGCGGTTATGACAGAAGCAGCATATGAGATTTTTCCTATGTTTTCAACTTCGCTCGAACCTCGACCATTAGACGCTCGGGGCTTCCGATTCCCGCCCGAACATACCGACAAGTCTGAAATCACGAGGCGGACCTACTCAAACCCTCGAAACACTCAAAACAACGCTAAATCGAGGAATCAACCCCCAAAACCAAATGAATCAATTCATTAAACTTCAAGTTCTAAATTCTCCTTTAACGGGTCAAAATGCCCTTAAACTACTCGGATTGATACCAAATTTTATGGGTGGGTCTTAACTGATATTTCGGACTTGTACCAAGTTTCGAAATCGAAATACGAACCCGATACCTATGAAAACAATGATTTCTTAGTTTATTTAATTCTTTAAAACTTAAACTTAACAATTTTACATAAAAATTTATTACTCGGGCTAGGGACCTCGGAATTCGATTCCGGGCATGCGCCCAGGTCCCATATTTTCCCGCGGACCCTTAGAAATTGTTAAATCATGATTCCGGGTCTGTCACACCTCCTTTTTTTACAAACCTACCCCGAAGGATAATGTATACGGGAGTTTTTCCATTTAAAGTGACATCATTCGAATTGGGATTATTTATTTATTTTTAGAGTCACCACTTGGGATAGGATTGGTTTTTGGTGTCCCAAGTCACCGGTTTAATTCAATCCCAAATCAAGGAAAATTGTCGACTTCCAAATTGGAGTTTGCGAACCAGAAATTCTGTGTAAGGAATTCTGTTGACCCGAGGGATGGTGTTAGGCACCCCCAGATCCTGTGGTTCTAGCACGGTTGCTTAAATTATTATAAATGGCTAGAATCTGATTTTTGTACATGCTCTCCTATAGTGCAATTTAAAAATTATTTACCACTTTTAATTGAAAATTTTTTAAGAAAGTGAACGTCGTTTAAAAACTTATTTTTGGATCACATCAAATGAAATTCACCCGGATCCTCGACATATTTTTATCCAACGTTTTAGGATTTGGATTTGGGTTGCATGAAATGCACACCTGTATTTAGGAAGGTAAGATTATTAAAAACGTGCCTAAAGTAACTAACGTCTTTTTAACTTTGTGGGAGGCCGTGAAATTCACTAAACGGCACGCCCCAAGTTTTAATTATTTTTATATAGATAATTAATGAGGGCCCCACAATTTATGGGTTTGTTCGGCGAGGCTCATCTCATTTTTTGTTAAAGGCCAACCTAAAGCAACTATGATTTTCTATGTATTATTTGTCTCTACAAAGGCTAATTAGTTCACATTTATAAATACAAATCTCGAATTCAGGTCCGAATTCAAACAAAAGGGAGGACCCTTCTAATTTGAACCCGCCACCTAATTTGAAACCTGAATTTATACTTGAGAATTAATCCCCATGTCCTTATATAATCTTGTTAAAAGAGTTTTGACCCATAGCGATTTTTGTTTTGGGCCTTAAAAATATGGCCCAGTTAAGTGAAATTTCGGCCAGTTTTATAATGCAGCTAATATAGATATGGGATTGACAAATGATTCCAAGTCACCGAACCAACCATAGATTAGTCATGATTTCATTTTAAAACAATTCTGACTATTTTGATGTAATAAGTCTTCTAAAAACAAAAAGGCCAAGGCAGTCCCCGACTCAGATACAGTTATTGAGCTGTAGACTATTGAACGTTCTTAACTCAATTAAGTCATGTCCAACTTACACAAGATCAACGCTCATTTGCGCTTTTAGCTTCTTAAGCTACATCATCGATATTTTACCTTCTGATTTCGATCTACCATATAATAACATGAACATCCACACCTCAGTTAATCTACTGAAATCTAGGTATTCAGCATTTAGAATCCTATATGTTAGCTAACATGTGATATTGATCACATTATAAGGAGGCAGTCAAAATGCTTCAATTATCTAACCTTGTTTAAACTCGAATCATTTAAAATCCACTTGAACGACAATCACAGCTAGTTTACTTATAATATTCAAACGGAAGCTATAAATGATGGCTCATGTAGTCCAAATTAATTACAACAGATTAATACAAGTAAACATTCCAAATTTACAATATAATAAGGCATCACTTTCATTTCATCTTCAACTTGGGATCTACATCAAGAGGAATGCAGTATGTGTACCTGGAATCGAAATAAAGAAGAAGTAAGGAGTCAATTTAACAGGAACAGAACAGCAACAACAGCTCAACAATGAATTAGCAACTCAAAACCAATTTCGACTCCCAGACACAATAGCAGACAGTCTTCAGCGATTTATCACCAATCAACAGACCAAAATCGACTCAAATATACCAACATCAACTTGAAATGCAACCAGAAAACCTTTTAGAAGAACCTCAATCATTGAGAGGTGGAAGTGCTGAGACCATTTGACGTTAAGTAAGCTAGGAATTGCAACTTTAACACTGAATCTCAAAATTATTATGCAGAAAAACTTCAATGGAACAGTAAAACTTCGAGTTTTTGTGCCTTTTTATTTGGTTTTTTTCTGGAAATTTTGTCTAAAGTATGACTTCTATGATTATAACACTTCAGATCTGAAGCTCTTTAATTTGGAACTTCAAATTTGAAATTTCAAACTTGAAAAAAAAAGGATTTTAAAGTGAATTCAGAGGCTGGAGGGCTTTGGGGATTTTTCAGAGATTGGTAAAACTTGGGAATTTTCAGGGAGGTGGAAAAACTTGTTAGTGAAGGCATTGCGGTTGCCTTTTATAGGCAACAAATGGGGTAGAATGTTCTAGATGGCCCTCACATTTTTCCCTCTCTTTTAATTGCAGATTTCACCTATTAAACCTTCAATTTCTGACTTGTTTCTCAAGTTACTGCCCTAAGTTTACTGAAATCTACACTAAAGTCCTATTCTTGAAGGCCCTAGGGTGTTCTTTTAACTATACAATACCTATACTACCCTTATCTTAGTTTTGAATTTACTATTCTTCATAAAACAACCCTTTTCCATGCCTAAACTACCCTTATTTACTCCCTGAAACTACTACTCAACCAAAACCCATTGGCCTTAGTTAAACCTCAACCATGGTTAACTAAAATGATCTAACCTATTCAGCTATAACCAAAATAAATCCCAAAACTCTAATATTGCATCCAACTGATACTAATTGAAACTGAAAAACTAATTACACTAAGCAATCAAAGAACAAAACTAACATTTGAGTTAACTAATCGGGATGTTAAAAACAAATTGCAATAAACAATTATGAGTCGACTAACAGAATCAGAATGAATCAACATGAAGATTAAGAATAGTATTGGACTGAAAATCTAACAAGAAGAAACAGTTTACAAGAAGAATATTCGACTAAAACTAATCAAATTGAGCTAATTAAAATTAAACTAACACCTAACGATTAGACTAACAATTTACCAATTAAAACTAAATAAGATGAAACTCAAACAAGTTTAAACAAAATGGGAATTAAACTAAGAATTAACCTTAACATTTTCTACCTAGCATTAAGCCCAAACATTTGGCTAACAATTAACAAACAGAATTGGACTGAAATTAAACTATCAATCAAACTTATTTGGAAACTAAAACTACCTTCAATTAACAAATAAAATGAGAATCAAACTAAACGAGAAGGAGACTCACTGACCTTGGCTTTAATGTATTAACCTGAAATTGACTCGAGATGACTTGGCTTGGAGTTGCTTGACCAATAATAGTGTTTAACCGTGTGTTTTCCTAGAGAAAATACACGGCTAAACCTTGTAATGGTCAAGCCGTCCATAGAAAATTCGATTCACGAAATTAGGGTTTTAGGGCGGCCTTCAATCCAAAATTAGAAAACTTCCAGGATGATTCGAGGGTCAAGGGTTACGAATTCATAAATAGGAGAGTGAGGAGAGCACACGGTGTTAATTGGTGAGATTTGGTAAACTTAGGGTTTTCACCGGAATTTCGATCCAATATTTGAGAAGATTGGCTAGGATTCGA